>CM030362.1:139213285-139444543 GCA_017893485.1 Hemerocallis citrina
TCCACAGAGTTAGGCAGCTCCCGGAGGATCAGGCCGAGCGGATTGTTCATGGGAGGGAGAGGTCCTTCGAGGAGAACGCCGCGAGGGAGACGACGGAGGCGGACGATGCGGCGTCGATCCTGCGTGAGGAGGATCTGGCAGTGATCCGGGATTCTTTCTTTATCCCGGAAGAGTACGAAATCATGTTGCCGGGTCCCGGAGTTAGGGCAAACTCACCGCTGCCAGTGACGATGTGTTGCTGGCCGGTCGACGCCTTTATCGCCGGTGCTCGGCTACCTCTCCACGCGTTCGCGATTACCGTGGTGAGTTGGTTCGGGGTCAGCCCCATCCAACTCATGCCGAACGCGTGGCGAGTGATTAATGGGTTCGTTCTCCACTGCCAGGCCGCAGGGATCGAGCCGCAGCTGAACGTGCTTCGGACGTTATACCGGCTCCACCAAGGGAACAAGTCGGAGTACCGGTATTACTTGACTCCGAGGCACGGCGGAAGGCTCGTCGTGTGCCCCGACTCCATTAAGAACTGGCGAGAGAAGTGGTTGGTCGTGCGGAGTCGAGAGGCATGGCTGATCCCTTCCGCTTGGGTAGAGGGGGTGCCGAAGAGGGCGAAGGCGATGCCGAAGCTCTCAGTAGAAGAAGAAGAGGCGGTCCGAATCCTCCTTGACCGGCCGAAGTACGATTGGAGGGAGCTGACGGAGGACGTCCTCTACAAGGGAGGGCTCTGCCGCATAGATCCCAGTACGCGGCTCTCGTCAAGTTTTTCCTTTTTCCGTACTCATTGCCTTGTTGTTTTCTACGTGCTAATCAATTTTTTGCTTTTGATGCAGAATCCATGGACTACGACGCGGTCTTGGCGCTCAGGGCAGGGCTTGCGAGTAAGGCGCCGAAGAAGCGCAAGAGGGTAGCATCCAAGCTGCCCTCGACCTCGAAGGCTCCGAGGATCGCGGGCCCTATCGAGGCGGTGGAGATCCTTGACGACCCGGTCGTCACTGTGGCAGGGACTTCAGCTCTCGCACCAGTGGGGGATTTCCCCATTGCCGCCGCACTCGCCATGCCGACACTGCCGCTGACCGTGGCAGGCGAGGAGCTCCTGACGGAGGAGCACAAGCGGATCCATATTCCGGACTGGCAAGTTCGGAAGCATGATGGGTTCCTTGGGAACTCCTTGGCGAGCATGCAGGCCATCAAGCATCTCGCCACCCCGAATGACCGAGCCGCCATGGAGGCGGGGAGAGAGGGCGACGACGTGATCGAGATCGCGCGTTCGGCGGTTTCGGTAAGCTCCTCCTCGGCTGTTGTGTATCTTGAATCGAAAAAAAATTTCTAACTCTTTTAGCTCTTCTTTGCTGCAGATCATCGTCCACTTCGGCCACCTCACTGAGAGGCTGACAGCTCTAGAGAAGGAGCTGAAGCAGGAGTCCGACCAAGCTCGGAACGAAAAAGCTCGCCTGGCGAACGAGCTCGACATGCTTCGCGTCGAGCATGAGGGCAGGTCGGCGAGGGTCCAGTACCTCGAGGCCGAGGTGAAGAGGCTGGAGGGCGAGCTCCTTCGGCAGAAGGAGGGTTCGGCCAAGCAGTTGGCTGAAGTCGAGGCGGCGCAGGCGGCAGCCGTGAAGGCGACGGAGGACGCGACCTTGGAGAAGGCCCAAGGGTTCCTCGCGCAGAATATGGCGAAGGCCTTCACTGCCGCCCTCACGCGGGTGTCGGAGGCATACCCTGCGGTGGATGTCTCGGGATGGCGGCTCTTCCCCGGACACGTCGAGGGCTTCGACCCCGAGTCCGAAGGGGAAGAAGAGGAGGAGGGTGACGCCGATGCCAACGCCGGGGTTACTGACGAGGTCCCCAGCACCGCGATTACTCCGCTAGCGGCGGCGTCTCCTTGGGCGAAGTCAACCCCTACTCCACCTCGTCGCCCGGGGAAAGAGGTCGAGCCTTGACTCCGCCTTTTGTTTTTTTGTTTTTGTTTTTTGTTTTTCTTTTCGAACTCTGTAATGCCTAATAGCGGACTGGCCACTACTACTTTTGACATTAATGAAAAGAAAGTTTTTGCAAGTGTTGATGTTCGGAAGTTTTTGTCCTTTGCCCCCTCTTTTGCCGAACAGTTCCTTCTTGTTTTTAGAAAAGAAAATTTTTCCAAGTGTAGTGCTTCGGCAGTGTTCGACGTTTTTGCTGATTATTCCGATCTCTTTGCAGCTTATGGTGATCGCCCAAGATGTCGAGCCTTCGCGCTCGGATGAGAAAGCTCGAGCCGAGGTCGGCCTAGGGGCGACGAGGCTATGTCTGGCGAGGTGCCGAGATAGACTCTACGAGGTCGAGCTTGGATTGCGCCGAGCTGAAAGCGAGAGGACTCACCTCCAGCTCATCCTCGGCCGGCGAGATACCGAGATTCACCGTTTGGAAAGCAGGATCGCCGAGCTTATCCCCGAAGGTGAATATTCACCAACTGATTTCAGTAATGAGATTCGGGTTCAGTACATCCGTCATAACTTGTCCAAAATAACAACGGAGAGAGACGATTTGCTTTCCGAGATACAACATCTTCAGTCCGTAGAGACGAAGCTTCGGAGTGAGGGCGAGGGGCTGACAGCCGAGGTGGCTAAGTTGACGACCGATCGGGTACAGTTGACTGCTGAAGTCGAAGCGCTTAAGAGAGCGACGGTGGATAAAAGTATCGAGGTCACCCACCTTCGGCGCCTCATCGCCAGCCGATCAGGAGTCCCGGACTCCGCGATACCCCCACGTTTCGAAGTCGACGTCAAGGACGACTCGTTGCGGGATCGGATCTCGGAGTTGGAGGCAGAAGTGGCCCATCTTAAGCCGCATTCAGGGCCGATCAATGTTCGAAGCACGTCGTGCACTCGTGCCGAGAGCGAGCGGGGCATTACCTTTTATGAGATGGCGACCCGTCAGCGGATCGGCCAACCTAGTCCGGGGGATGCGCAGAGCTCGGTGGCAATTTCGTCGAGCGGAGCGTCCGTCGGAGTAGCCACGAGAAGTGGTGCCGAGGATACGTCTCAATTCGCAGGCTTGGGGTCGCGCTCCGGAGACAAGCGTCGCCACCCTCGGGTGTCTTTGAAGCGGAACGCCCCGGCTCCAAAAAAGCGCTAAAGTGGTCGACTCCGCGAGTTGTTGTGTATTTTTTGTTTTTTTCTGCTAAGTGTAATAAGTCGGCATTGTAGCTTTTTCTTTGACGAGTTGTAATCCTGCTGTGTTTGTCTCTGTACCGCATCTGTTTCATCAATAAAAGTGTTGTTGCCGAACTTGTGTGTTTTATTCTTGTGACTGTTGTCTGCTGTGCCGTAGCTTCTAAAGTGTTGGACTCCGAATGGCGAGCTTCTTCCAGTTCGTTTAGGAGTGAACTCGCGAAGTAGCATCGAACCAAGTGTCGGACTTCGGCGCCCTTGTTTGATTAGGTTAGGGTTGTTGGAGCGTTTCCGAATGGCGAACTACCCCTAGCTCGCTTAGGAGCGAACTTGCGGAGTAGAGTCGAACCAAGTGTTGGACTCCAAACCATTCAACGGCTGTGGGAGCAGTTCCGAATGGCGAGCTACTTCTAGCTCGCTTGGGAGCGAACTTGTGAAGTAGAATCGAGCCAAGTGTTGGACTCCGGAACCATTGTAAGTTTAAGGGTATGGGAGCAATTCCGAATGGCGAACTACCCCTAGCTCGCTTAGGAGCGAACCTGCGGAGTAGAGTCGAACCAAGTGTTGGACCCCGAACCATTCAACGGCTGTGGGAGCAGTTCCGAATGGCGAGCTACTTCTAGCTCGCTTGGGAGCGAACTTGTGAAGTAGAATCGAGCCAAGTGTTGGACTCCGGAACCATTGTAAGTTTAAGGGTGTGGGAGCAATTCCGAATGGCGAACTACCCCTAGCTCGCTTAGGAGCGAACCTGCGGAGTAGAGTCGAACCAAGTTCCGAATGGCGAGCTACTTCTAGCTCGCTTGGGTGCGAACTTGTGAAGTAGAATCGAGCCAAGTGTTGGACTCCGGAACCATTGTTAGATTAGAGGGTTAAAAGCAGAGAGATGTAATAGTAGTGAAAATATGAAGAAACTTTATTTATTAATATCTAATGATCGGCTGCTTCTAAAGTTGCTAGCCGTTATTACAATGGAAAAATAAAAGGAAAAATCACTACTAGTAAAAGGAAGGGAATGGTTCGACATCTCGAGTTACTTAGAGAGGGGTAGTTGCCTTCTCTTGGTAATTCAAAAGATGGTCGGCATTCCAAGTCCTTGGAATTTTTCTGCCTTCGAGATCTTCTAGCTTGTATGCACCGGGGCGGATCACCTTTGAGATCTTGTACGGTCCCTCCCAATTCGGGGCCAGCTTACTTTTCTGTCCGGGGAACGAGATGGCCAGTTTTCGGAGGACTAGATCCCCCTCTTTGAGGTCTGTTGGGCGGACCCTTTTGTTGTATGCTAGCTCGATCCTCCTTCGGTAAGCTTGCTGGCGTATGGCCGCTCTCTCTCGGATTTCATCTATCAGATCTAGACTTGCTCTGAGCTATCTAGCGTTCTGCTCTTCTTCATAAGCTATCGGGCGAGGAGAGGGTATCCCGACTTCTAGGGGGATGATGACCTCGGCCCCATAGGTGAGATTAAATGGGCTCTCGCCTGTTGGGGTCCGCTTGGTGGTGCGGTGATTCCAGAGCACGTTTGGCAGCTGATCGACCCACAGTCCTTTGGAACACTTGTCTAATCTCTTCTTGATGCCCGAAAGAATCTGTCGGTTGGCATTCTCGGCCTGGCCATTCGACTGAGGATGGGAGACGGAGGAGAATCGGTGTTGTATGGAGAGGTCCTCACATAAAGCTCGGAAGGCGGCCCCAGTGAACTGTGTTCCATTATCCGTGACTATGACCCGGGGAACGCCGAACCGGCAAATCACATTTTTCCAGAAGAATTGAACGACTCTATGCTCGGTGATTGTAGCCAAGGGCTCGGCTTCTATCCATTTAGAGAAATAGTCGACCGCCACGACTAGGAACTTTAGCTGTCCGGGAGCTGGTGGAAACGGTCCTAGTAAATCCATCCCCCACATAGCGAAGGGGATCGAACTTGATAGGGAGGTGAGCGGTGCTTGTGGAAGGCGTCGGATGTCTGCATACTTTTGACAGGAGCTGCATTGCCGAACGTGTCGTTCGGCGTCCCGTAGGAGAGTGGGCCAGTAATACCCGTAGTTCAACACTTTGCGCGCTAGAGCCCTGGACCCAGAATGAGCTCCGCCGATGCCCTCGTGGAGCTCTTGCAGGGCGTAGTCGGCTTGCCTGGGGGAAAGGCACCTTAGGTAAGGCCGACCGTCCACATGGGTGAAGGAGCGTTTATATAAGATGCCTTCGATTAAAGTAAAACGCTCGGCTCGGGCCCTGATTCTTCTTGCTTCCCTCGGATCTTCAGGGAGGAGTCCGTCCTTTAAGAATTCGACGAGGGGCTTCATCCAATTGTCTTCGAGGAGGACAGGCAATGTTTCAACGGAGTCAGGTATTTCGTCCTCTATGCTTGGCTTCAAGAGGACTTCTATCAATACGGTCTGCTCGAGACCTTGAAGGGAAGAGGAGGCTAATTTGGATAGGGCGTCGGCCTGAACATTTTCCTCTCGGGGGATCCTTTGGATGAGGGCCTCTTCAAACTGCGCCATGAGGCTCTTGACTTTAGCCAAGTATTTAACCATTCTATCATCGCGGGCTTCATACTCACCGAGGACCTGGTTGACAACCAACTGTGAGTTGCTGAAGATCTGTAGCCGCTGTGCCCCTGCATTTCGGGCCATTCTTAGACCGGCTATTAGCGCCTCGTATTCGGCCTCGTTGTTCGAAGCTTTGAAATTTATACGGAGGGAGTATTGGAGGATGAAGTCATCTGGGCCTGCCAGGATGACTCCTGTCCCGCTTCCCTCATTGCAAGAAGATCCGTCAACATAAATTGACCAAACTGGCGGTCCCTTTACTGTTTGGCAGGGCTCAGGGATTGTACTCTCAACTATGAATTCGGCCAGCGCCTGAGCCTTGATTGCGGTCCGAGGCTGATAAGTTATATCATGTTGGCTCAGCTCGATCAACCACTTCATGAGGCGACCGGAAGTCTCAGGCTTTTGAAGGACCTGTTTCAGCGGCTGGTCGGTAAGGACGACCACCGAATGGGAGTGAAAGTAGGGTCGAAGCTTTCTCGCGGCCATTACCAGGGCATAGGCCATTTTCTCAATCTTCGGGTACGGAGCTCGGCGTCCCGAAGCACCTTGCTGACGTAGTAAATGGGCTTCTGAGCCCTCTCTTCTTCTCTGACTAAGACCGCACTAAGCGTCTGTTCGGAAGCTGCCAAGTAGAGGTAGAGTGGTTCGCCAGGTATCGGTTTGCTGAGAAGAGGTGGATTGACGAGGTAGGCTTTAAGCTGGTCGAAGGAGTCTTGTTGCTGCTGCCCCCACTCGAATCCTTTAGCCCCCCTGAGGGCTTTGAAGAACGGGAGGCACTTCTCCCCGGACTTCGACAGAAAGCGCCCTATGGCAGCTAGGCGACCAGTCAATCTCTGAACTTCTTTAACATTTCTGGGAGGGGCCATGTCCAATATGGCCTTGATCTTTTCCGGGTTTGCTTCAATTCCTCGTTGGCTAACCATGAAGCCGAGGAACTTTCCTGATGAGACGCCGAACGCACACTTGTTCGGGTTGAGTCTCATATTGTGCTTTCTTAGGACGTCAAAGGCCTCCTGAAGGTCGGCCACATGATCAACACCTCGGATGCTCTTTACAAGCATATCATCGACGTACACTTCCATGTTCCGGCCGATCTAGGCCTGGAAAACCTTGTTGACGAGGCATTGGTATGTTGCACCCGCGTTCTTGAGACCGAACGGCATGACCCTGTAACAATAAAGGCCCTGGTCGGTAACAAACGATGTCTTCGGGATGTCTGGAGGGAACATTCTTATCTGATTGTAACCTGAGAAGGCATCCATGAAGCTGAGGAGCTCATGTCCCGAGGTTGCATCAATCAGAGTATCGATGCTCGGCAGAGGGAAAGGATCCGTGGGGCAGGCCTTGTTGAGGTCGGTGAAATCAATGCAAATTCTCCACGTCCCATTGGACTTTTTTACCATTACCACATTTGATAGCCATTCAGGATAGTTCACCTCCTGTATGAATCGGGCTTTCAACAGCTTGTTTACCTCCTCTTTGATAGCGAGCTGACGCTCGGGGGCGAACTTGCGCCTCTTTTGCTGAACCGGTTTGGACCCCGGGTCGACGCTCAGGCGGTGGACCAAGAGTTCTTCGGAGATACCGGGCATATCTGCTGCTGACCATGCGAAGAGGTCTTGATTGGCTCGAATGCATTTCACATTACCTGAGTATAGGGCGGACGGGAGGGTCTTGCTAACAAAGAACTTGCGGGTCGGCTCTTGTTCAGAGAAGAGCACCTCCTCCAGTTCATCCACCGGCTCGGAGGTCGGTCTTGCAGAATCTTGAGGAATCTCCAGAGTCTCTAAGGAGAGGACGGGTCCAAGGGTTGAGGTCATGTAGCACTTCCGGGCCTGCTCCTGATTTCCCCTTACTTCCCCGACCCCGGACCGGGTGGGAAACTTCATCTTAAGATGGTATGCTGAGGGGACAGCTTCCAGTGCTGCGAGGCCAGGCCGACCCAAAATGACATTGTAGGCGGCGGGAACATCCACCACCATGAAGTCCATTGGCTTTGTTCGGGTGGTAGGAGTTTGACCGGCAGTTACATCGAGGGTAATCACCCCTTCAATAGTTACCGGAACCCCCGTGAACCCATGGAGAGTGTAGTCGGCGGGCTTGAGTCTGTCTCTGGAGAGTTTTAGGCCTTTAAAAGCGGAGAGGAAGAGGATGTTGACGGAGCTGCCGTTGTCTACCAAGATTCTCTCCACCTTGAAATTTGCCATGTGGAGGCTAATGACGAGTGCGTCACAATGTGGGGTACGAACTCCCTCGAGATCTTCGTCGGAGAACGTGACTGGCACTCCGAGGCCTTTGGGAGGAGGGGTGGTTCGGACTGAGTTGACTTCCCTGATAAATGCTTTTCGAGAGGAGTTCGAGGAGCCCCCCATTGGACCCCCATGGATGAGGTGGAGGACTCGCTCTTCCTCAAAGTCTGGCGTCTCTTCTCGTTCCGGACGCTTGTTAGCCCCCCGAGGCTGGGGCGGAAGTTCTGCTCGGTCCTTTTTTACAAATTTCGTCAGCTGCCCCCTCTGGATAAGGGCTTCGATCTCATTTCTTAGCGCACGGCAGTCGTTGGTGTCATGCCCATGGTCCCGGTGATAGCGGCACCATTTCTCTTTATCTCTTCTTTTGGCGGGGGTGTTCATCTTC
The DNA here is from genome assembly GCA_017893485.1 of Hemerocallis citrina. Taxonomy (NCBI): domain Eukaryota; kingdom Viridiplantae; phylum Streptophyta; class Magnoliopsida; order Asparagales; family Asphodelaceae; genus Hemerocallis; species Hemerocallis citrina. The sequence continues at coordinate 139,221,609 of CM030362.1, forward strand.
GGAGCTGGAGGCAAGACCCCTTCTTTTTCGACTTCCATGTAGATGGCGGAGATGTTAGTGGTGAGGGGAGTGAACTTCTCAAATCTAGGGGGAGGTCGGCGCCGGCCGGCATTATTCTTCTGGAGCTTCTTGGCCCCTTCTTCTTCCGCTCCCTTTCTCTTAAACCCGGAGGTAGACCCCTCCCAGTTGGGTTGTTGCTCGGCCTCTTCGGCCCGGATATACTTTTCAGTGCGAAGGAGAAGGTCGGAAAAGTCATGTGGTGGTTTCTTGGCGAGGGAGGAGCAGAGGTTGGAATTGAGGACATTGGATTGAAATGCTACCATGGCGACCGACTGGTCGAGGGATGCTATGGATCTGGCCTCGGCCGTGAACCTCTTTACGTAGTCTCTCAATTTTTCCCCCTTCTTCTGGTGGAGGTGCAATAGGGAGATGCTCGTCTTCTCGGCCCTTCAGCTGCTTACGAAATGTGTGACGAAGAGGGTTTCGACTGTTCGAAAGAGAATATCGAGGAGGGGGCGAGACGAGAATACCACTCTCGGGCTGGTCCTTTGAGAGTTGCGGGGAAGGTTTTGCAGAGGAGGGCATCGGAAGCTTGATGTAGGAGCATCAGGGTTTTAAAACTTTCGATGTGATCGACTGGATCGGTTTCCCCGGTGTAAGTCTCAAATTGGGGAGGTTTGAAGCCGAACGGGACAGGTGCATCCACTATGGTTCGGGAGAAAGGGGGTCGGCTAGGACGTAGGGTCCTCCCCCTGAGCTCTTCTTCTCGGTTTATCTGACCCAGGCGTCTCTCTACTTCATGAAGACGGCGGTTCATGGTGTCATCTCTCCGACGGTAATCTGCCGAGCCACGAGACTCGTCTTCGTATGAGGGAGAGCGAGGGCTGCGGCGATGGTAACTTCGGGAGCGGCGAGGACTTGGGGTACGCCGGGAGTTGCTAGGCGCAGGATGAGGAGATGGGGACCGTCGGTGAGGGCTTCGGACTGGAGGTGGGGATGGCACCTTCGGCTCATTAGGATTTTGACGGAGGTTGAGAGCCTGCAGGACGGTCGCTTGGAACTGCTGGAACTCGGCACGGGTGATTGGTGCCTCATTGTTCCGGGGCTGTTGCCGACCTGCGGGAGAGTGCCTTCTTCGGTAATGATCGGGGGATTCCTTCCTCCCTCTGCGGACGGGGGACCTGTGGTACCGGTGGCGAGGAGACCGCTCGCCCGGATAGTGTTGGCGGGAGGCTCCCTCTCGGGCCCGTTTTTCTTCCAGATGGCGGCGGAGGTCATCCTCTTTCTGGCGTTTAGGTGCTGTATTGTGGTGACCAGAGGCTCGGGGGTGATGGGAGGCCATAGAGTCAGTGGAGGCATTGCGGATGGAGACCTGTTCTTGATGAAGGGGTTGTTTCTGAGGGTTAGGACCCTTTGGATCAGGAGGGGGAAGGTTCTGTTGGAGCGGGTCTTCCGCCGTAGGGGGAAGCTGCGCTTGTTGTTGAGCAGGATTGTTGGGAACTTCTTGTTGGTCAGGGTTGGGTGCCCGGTTGGACCCTCTCGATCTGACTTTTCGAGGTGGCATGGCTGGAGAAAACCTGTTTTCGGGGAAGAGGAGAGGTTCCTATTCGTTAGTTTCCCACAGACGGCGCCAATCTGTTGCCGCTAAATTTGGTGTGGGGGCAAACAGATAAATTTGTGGATTCTTAGGGAAACTGAATAGTAAACCTGTATACCTGTTCCTTTGGGCTTCGGTCGTCGCTCCCACCGTACACCTGCAAAAAGTGCGAGACACCGGGGTTGTTCCCGGCGACGCACCCTCCGACGCTCAAGTCAGTAATCTAGGAAGACTATGAATGAGCGCAAAAACTGGTGAAAGATTGATTACCTCTTAATGGAGATGGATGGGGGGTATTTATAGGCGTCTTTAGAGAGCAGATTAGGAATGTAATCCCCCTGATCTGATAAGGGATATTCTCCTTGTAAACAGATTAGGGATGTAATCTGATAAGGTATATTCCCCGTAATCAGATAAGGAATTTAATCCCCAAATCCCAGTGAAAAGATAGAAGTATATCAGGACCGTTGATCAAGATTGATCAGGGACCCTGATTCTATCTTGTTGGATTGGGTGCGCAGCGGGTTGAGTCCCGCACCCTCTTATTGGTGGATCCATTCGTGGGTTATTGGGTCCCTGGGGGAGAAGATCCAATACCCATTTTGGATCCTCCTGTAGGCGAAATTGCCGTTTTACCCCTGGGTCCCAAGATTCGTACCCGATTTGGACGGTTCCGATTAACCCCCATTTTTAGCCATATCAATATATATATACTTATAGAAACATGGACTTTTATTTACAACTAATTATTATCATACTCTTCAAACTTGAGCTACATAATTGTTGATTTACTGTTTACAAGGCTTTTCATATGCTGTATCGTTTTGAAGATGTGTCGTAGGCACATGGCTTTTCATATGCTGTAACATTTTGAAGACGTGCCGTAGGCACATGCCCACGGGAAAATCTAGTGTATATATAAATCTAGTGTGTGTGTGTATATATATATATTCCATGGGGAAATCTAGTGTATATATAAATCTAGTGTGTGTGTGTGTGTGTGTGTGTGTGTGTGTGTATATATATACTAGATTTGCCCATGGGCACGTGCCTACGGCACGCCTTCGGAACGATACAAAATATGAAAAGCCTGTAAACAGTAAAACAACAATTATGTACGTGCCTACGGCACGCCTTCAGAACGATACAAAATATGAAAAGCCTGTAAACAGTAAAACAACAATTATGTAGCTCAAGTTTGAATAGTATGACAATAATTAGTTGTAAATAAAAGTCCATGTTTCCATTAGTATATGTTGAAAAATAATTATAAATGGGGTATAAAATCTAACTTCTTAGAACCTTAAGTGTGAAGTTGAAGAGATATTTACTATTTTCAATATAACATGTGCGAAAAAAAAATTAAAAATTTGAAAATCTAAATTTCTAAGTAAATATAGAAAGAATAGGAGAGAGAGATAGGGAGAGAGAGAAAGAGAGAAATATGAAAAAGTGAAGAGAGAAGAGAGAGATAGTAATAAAGTAATAAGTTTTTTAGTTTTGAGGGGAAAATTTGGTTTTGGGGTTTGAAATTTTGGAGGGAAAATATGTTTTGTGAGGTTTAATCTAGGCCTTTGATTTTAGGGGGGATTGATTGTGAGCCACTTGATAGCTTTCTTTGTAATTTATTATATAGATATATATATATCATACGTTGAATAGGATATGGAACTTAGTTACATCTTGGCGACTGATCTACTACAAATTTAACTTTGGAGTCTCAGTGCTTCCGTGCAATACAAATGACCCTCCCTGATATATGATCAATTGATTGCAATGCTGCGCTTCTAAAGCTACCCATAAACCTCCCTGCAACGAGCTTAATTATTTCCAGATAAACCATGTCAACTTCACTTCTTGGTTTATATATATATCTATATAATAAAACACAGAGAAAGCTATCAACTGTCTCTCCTTCAATCCACCCAAAATCAAAAGCCCATATCTAACCTCACAAAACACATTTCCCCCCCAAAACTCAAATTCAAATCCCCCCCCCCCAAAAAAAACAACTTATTTATTTATTTAATTATTTCTCTCTCTCTCTCTCTCTCTAATTATTGTCATACTATTCAAACTTCAATTACATAATTGTTGATTTACTTTTTATAAGACTTTTCATATGTTGTATCGTTCTGAAGACGTGTCGTAGGCATGTGACCACGGGCAAATCTAGTCTATATAATAAAACACAAAGAAAGCTATCAAGTGGCTCTCCTTCAATCCCCCAAAAATTAAAGGCCCAGATCTAACCTCACAAAACACATCCCCCCCCCCCCCCCCAAAAAAAAAAAAAAACTCAAATTCAAATCCCCCCCAAAACTTCTTTATTTATTAAAATTCTCTCTCTCTCTCTCTCTCTCTCTCTCTCTCTCTCTCTCTCTCTCTCTCTCTCTCTCTCTCTCTATATATATATATATATATACACACACACACACACACACACACACACACACACACACACACACTAGTTGGAATTTGCCGTGTACCAAGTGCACGTTTCTTGGTGAACGTGTCAGTTGAATAATTTGCCCCCTAAAATGTACGATCAATCTCAGTGCATGTTAAAGGATGAAGGTGATGAAGTTTTGGTGCATGGGGAGGAATTTTCACAATAACAATTAACAAAACTTGACAAAATTTTATCTTCAAACTAAATATTTGAAATTTATGGTAGTTCTACTATTTCTAACATATAAAAACATAGTAACAAAGTTCACGAATAATTCGTTAAATTCGTGCGAAGAAATCATCAGCCGAACAGACGCGTTTAATCCCCACATTTCACGAATTATTCACGAAATTCGAGAATTAAACAAATGTTTCGTGAATAATTCGTGAATTATACAAGAAATATGTATGGATTTAAAAATATTTTTACTTAGGTGATAAGTTTTAACTACTAAGATGCGTTAAATTTTGTATTTCTTTCTTCCCGAACCTTTGCCGAGTTTTTCCCGAATTTATGGGAAATTTTGGCGAATTCCGAATATTAAATCTTGCTGAATTATTCCCGAATGCCGAATTTGTGACTATGTATAAAAATATATTATAATTTCAGTATTTCTATCATTCCAAGGTTCTGTGATATGATAATGAGAAGATACCGGTACTTTGAACAATTTAGTAATTTCCTGGTTCCAATTGTACGTATAGTGCGGGAATACAACCTTCTGATAAAGCTTGTGTCCATTTCCTATGAGCTGCCTCGCAATAAAATTTATAAAAGATGGGGGCACAAAATCCAACTTGATATCCATATTGGCTATCACCCTAAAAAAAGTTTTAGAAGATAATCAATTGAACCAAGGCAGAAGAAGAAGAAAAAAACTTGCATGAGCATGATAACATAATCTCAGTATCATAATTCCAAATCATTAACACAAAAACAATATCAGTATCATAATTCCCAATCATTAATCTGGAATCATGTTAAAGAAACAATAAAAGAAATAGTAGTAGAAAAGATTGTAAGATATACCCAAATTAAATTAAATAATTTTACTTATCAAGAAATAACAATGTGATTATCAGAAGGTAGCTGTGAGGTTGGGGGGGGGGGGGTCGGTGTTGAGAAATCCTTAAAACTTCGAGAAAAAAATAAATTTATTTGACTTCATAAGCTTTCAACCAAAACTCACCAAAAATAAATTCTAGTAGAGTGCACCTTTTGTAAGACAAAGCCTCCAATTGAATCAATACGGACTGTGTTATCTGCTTTCGAGATTCCATCTCTATTAAACCCATGTGTACTAACATCAAGATGCTTTGTGTCCGAAATCTAAGAGAAAATTAAAGGATCATAATTATGAGCTTCGATAACCAAAGCTTTAAACAATCTGAATATTACCGTCTTGAGAAGTATAATGATGAGGTCCTCTTTGAAGTATTCAATTTCAAAATTGTGTAAAAGAGCCTCCCTGTCTGAGACTGGCCAAGGAACCTTCACCCTTTCTTCCAAATAGTGAAAGAAGAAGTATTAGAGCCTCAATTAACTGCTAAAAGCTTTTGCTAGAGTAAACAAAACTACCAAACTACCTCACTAATGAGAAGTCTTCCCCTAAACAAACTTTTCGCAGACAAGTTGACTCGATAATTTTAAAAGTAGGGAAGTTGTATTGTGACCACCTGGAAAATAAATCTAAAACGAGAATAGGAATAAGAAAGGGAAAAAAGAATCTAATGGCAACAAGTGCGCATGAAATTTAATTTACTTTTTCTCATTGGATGTGGCTTCCATATCACATTTTTTATTTGAACAAAGAATGTCATAATACACAATGGTGTAGAACACTTTGCTCATTTGAATAAAAGAATGCATGGTATCTGTGGTGTCCTATACTCCTATTACCAATTGCAAACAAAATAACAAAAAAAATTACAAAGCTTGACAAAAAAATTGTATACTTTGTACCAAAAGTTCGCTTGCACATATGATGCTTTAAAAGACCTTCACAGAAGAACTTCATTATACACCCCAACATCCTTTCTCAACCACCTAAAGGAAGTAGATTAAGAGTTAGTAGAGATATATATTTGGAGATATTCTATTGTCAGTTTAAGCCTTAATAAAAAATTATAATCTAAAAATTATATCAGGATGAAGAAGGCATAAAGAAGTATGACGATCACTTTGATTGTAGAATGGTTAGGAATGCTAACATACTCTTTACAACATACCTGTATTCAACTTAATGCCAGTTTAAATGGTCAATACTCGTGACTATTCCAAGTAGACTGAGTTTGTCTAATTGGCTGGGTAAGCATAATATATAAAGTAGTTCATAGTTGTTCATGGTTCTACTATATCTTTTTTTGAAGCACTGAAACATCAACTTTAAGGGTAATCAATAGATGACTTAAGAGAGTGTTATGTAAACAATGATATTCAATGGTAATAATTTTATTTTCTCAATTAATCATAGCTGACAATATGTGTAGGTTAAGCAACGAGATGATCAGCTATCTAATTGGCACAATCAGTTTCTGCACAATGTCATAAGGGTACAAGGAAAAAGCAGAACGATAGTGAATCAAAGAAAGATGTGATGCTAAGTGGAACACCTAGGATTGGGCCGGTACAAAAACCCGATACCCGGACTCGACCCGGACCGGAACCAACCCGATCTATACGGGTCCAGATCTGGGTCTAAAATAAGACCTGATGCACTTCCTATGTAGTTAAAATCGGTTTTCAGAACTAATCGGTCTAGGAGCGATTAGTGAGTAATCGGATAATCGGGGATTAAATCGGGAAAATCGTGTGTGTGTGTGTGTGTGTGTGTGTGTGATCAAGAAGATATTAAGTTCTTAAAGGCAAATTAACACGTGAAATATCAAGTTTAATCAATGTCACTAATTAAGAAAGCATACTCGAATATTGTTCTTATATTCTTCTAATTTCTCTGTAATCGTTTTACTTTCAGGAGTTGACTCTGACAATGACATTCTTAGTACTTGGTTAGAATCATTCATCTGGCCTTCAAAGTGTCAACTCTTCAACAGGACTAAGAGATGCTCTTGGACTGACTGCCACACACACACTGACACTATATTTTTTTGTATGTGAGAAGTTTAATTGTAGCAATTTTTGTATGTTCGAGAAAATATTTGTAACAATATTTGTATGTTTGAGAATAGTTGTATGTTTGAGAATAGTTGTATATTTAAGAAGCACATACAACTAACGTTCCTTAAGTTATTAAAAATACACATAAAAAATTTCACCAAAAAAGTTACTAAAATTTAAAACTAACGAATTAGCCTAGGATGTAAACCGAAAGTAAAAAGCTGACAGTAACAACAGACAAACTATACGACTGTATTTATTAAAAAAACAAAGTGAAAACATCAACCTAATCATGCTTGCATCTATTCTCAATTGAAATATATAAAAAAAATTGACCAGCAACATGAGCGTACACACAAATTCCCTACCATTTTAAAGATTAAATGAAACAGATTAAAAGTTCTCCAAATTCTACTCAAAAGTAGCCAGTTCAAAGGAAAGAAATTCGAGTTGCCATCAAAATCATGGAAGCAAGCTATCAAGTGATAAACGAACGAACACATCATATCATAAGAGAGAAAAACAACATACAGCAGCATATTTCTCAACAAGAGGGCGGAAGACAGGATCAGTCAAGAGAGCCTTGTCCGATGGAAGCTGGATGAGGCCTTCTTTCTCGCCAGTCAGAAGCTCCCTGTAAAATGTTGACAAAAATAAATTTCAGATTTGACAAAAAATGATTGGGATTGTATAACCGAAGATATATGCATGCTCAAAGTGTGCACTGATATTTTTTTATCCATTATTTCAGTTTATAAGAGGAATTTAAAGTAACTTACTTGAAATATGAGTTATCGAAGATAAGTGGATTTGAAGTCCAAGCTCCCTCAAACCCTGAACGCTCCTTATGGCACCTTCCCTGTGAGATTCAACAACAAACCAACCTTACTTGGTATCTTGAAAATCAAAGATTATACGTCAAAACAAATAACTGCTAGATATTAATAAGGACTATTAGGACTAATTCGAGCTACTCTTTACTATTATAATTAGAGAATGGTGTAAGCTTCTTATACATATTTCATTCTATGTGAATTCACACCATCTACACATATGACATCATTCGTATTATTTTCTTATCTGATACGGACTTTAAAATGAAACCTACACTATAGTTGCTCGCTTAATAAGATACTTGTGTCATTCACTTTTCAAGCAAAACTGTATGAAAATTTCATTGCTATAGTTTTACACATTTACTTAGTTTCACATGCATCACTGGCTAAATTTTCTAGCAAAATAATAATAAGAATAAATAGACGATAGCAAAGGTAGGATTTGAAATAAATTAAGCTCCGATAATTTGTCAACTAACCAGTGTATGACCTCCAAAGAGAGCAACGATATCCTGACCACTCAGACCCATGTGACCAAACCACTTCTCTAAGATGGTCAAACCCTGAATCATTAAACAGTTTAGAATTTTAATATTACAAATTTCCATAAAACTTTACTAAAAACCGCACTTATAAAATAAGTAGTTTACTTACCTTTGGTGGCATCAGGGAGACGAGCTTCCTCAGGTGGCTCGAGCTTGTCCTGAGAATCAAAGATGTCATTTTATTAGCAAAAAAAATCAGAGATTGTCATTTTATTAGTTTACTTCAAAAAGGCAATTATTAAATTATCAACATATGTGTTCTTTATAATTATTTTTCAACATATACTAATGAAAATATGGACTTTTATTTACAACTAATTATTGTCATATTATTCAAACTTGAGCTATATAATTGTTGATTTACTATTTACAAGGCTTTTCATATCTGTATCGTTCTGAAGACGTGCCGTAGGCACGTGCCCACGGGCAAATCTAGTAACAAATAAATATATAAATATATATTTTTTATTAAAAAAAATTGACGTTGTCTGACATCGAATCTAAGACCTCATTTATATTAGTTATACATGTGCATTGTACGCGTTTGTTGGGCTACAATACACGTATTTGTATGGTTACAAATAGAGTTTGTTTGGTAACGAATTCTTCCATTAAAATAATAGAGAAATATATAACAGATAACAACTTTAATCAAAACTAGTGAAAAATAAAGGCCCAACCAACATCATGATTCATGGCCCATGGGTGAAACTCTCCAACCGCAACCCTAACCCTAAACCCATCAACCGCCAAAACCCAAAACAGCTACAACCTTGAAATTACCAATCTCTCCTTCTCCTCCAACCCCACCACCCCCACCCCCACCACCATCTCCTCCTCCTCGTCGTCGTCGTCGTCAATGGCGATCTCCTTCCACTCTCCTCCCTCCTCCTTCCTCTCGTCCTCTTCCTCTATCTCCTTCAAACCCTCCGCCTTCTCATCTCCTTCATTCAAACCCCTCGCTCCCTACTCGCCCTTTTTCCCCTCCATCTCCCTCTCCCTCACATCCAATCCCCAAACCCTAATCGCCTCCACCGTCGACGGTGGCGGCGGTGACGACCACTTTCCGCCATCCAACCCCGGCGGCGGCGGGGGCGGGGGCGGAGACGATGATGACGACAACGAGGACGAGGACGAGGAGGCGGAGTTTGGACCGGTGATGAGATTCGATGAGGTGATGAAGGAGCTGGAAGCGAGAGGGGCGGAGATTCCGGCGGATATGATGGAGGCGGCAAGGACGGTGGGGATTCGGAGGGTTCTGTTGATGAGATTCTTGGAGTTGCAGGTGAGGTGTTTGTTTGTGGTTTTTATTTTATTTTTAAAAAAAAGTGTTTGGTGGTTTGATTTGGGGTTTGGTTTTTTGGTGATAGGGATCAGGGTGGCTGCTTGGGTGGTTGATGAGGTCGTGCTCGATGCTGCGGAATCGGATGCTGGCTGATCCATCGTTTCTGTTTAAAGTTGGCATTGAGGTAACTAACTGCATCTCAATGTAGCTAACTTGGTTTGGTTTGATTTTGAGGAGTTTTTTTACGTATTAATTCGGTAAGAGTAGAAAATTGGGATGGAGAGTGAGATGGTTCTGTTTGGTATTGCTTTGAACTTTTTACTGAAAAGTGTTGTTAACACAATTACTGTGGATAAAAAAATACTGTGTTTTGTTTCAATATTTTCTAAGGGAGTAAAAACAGGTTTTTTGAAAAGCTAAAAACAAATCTTGAGGTACGGTGGGAAAAAGGCAAAAACTTCAATTTTGGAGAAGTGGTTTTGGCTAAGACACTTGCAATAAAGTTTACCAAACATCTATTTTGAGACTAAAAGTACTTTTAGAGCCCCAAAAAAGTGTTTTGGGGCTCTCCGGAAGCAATACCATAAGAAATCTAAAGGGTTTTGTTTTAATTTTGTTGGAAAGATTGGATTTGATGGAGTGTCAGTATATGTGGTTAACATGTTATGTCAATTTTTCATTTGTTATATTTTTATTAATTTTTACTGGGAATTGGGTTTCGGAAGCATAAACATAAAGAATGTAGATGATCTTGGAAGTGAAGATTTGATCTTATTAAATTAACTAAAAGAGTAGTAAGTATAAAGATTTGTTTGTTGGGTTCTGCAAATTAGTGTTATAATTATAAAGATAAGATGTTCTCTAAATTATAAATTTTTAAGTTTACTTTTTTTTTAATGGGGACTTATACTAATTGGAATTTGAATGACTGGAACTGGGAGTTTGGAAGATTTTGGTTTATTACAATTAGAGTCTATCCTTTTTGGAAAGATGCCCTGAGGAAGAAATTTAGTTTGCAAGATGGAATTCAGAATACGTTTTTGAAGTAATTTACTTTTAAAAAGTGGTGTGTTTTCTTGTTGGGAAAATGCAGGTAGTTATAGACTCATGTTGTGCAACATTTGCTGAGGTTCAGAAGAGGGGAAAAGATTTTTGGGCGGAGTTTGAGTTGTATGCAGCCGATCTATTGGTAGGGGTTGTTGTCGATATTGCCTTAGTAGGTCTTTTGGCACCTTATGTACGTATAGGGAAACCAGCTGCAAAGACAGGTTTCTTTGCTCCCTTTAGACGGGTTTGTGATTCTCTTCCTAGCAGGTATACTTACAGTCTAAAAACTTTCAATTGTTTAATTTCAGACTTCGAGAATTTAGAAAGAGTGCCTTTTCTACTTCAATGTTGTTATCGACAGATTTACACGAATGATGGTTAATGTATGATTTTCCGTAGTGTCTAGCGTCTAGTGGTTCTGCAATGCTTACAATTCTAGGAAGAATGGCTCTTATAGATGTTTTTATTTTATTTTTTGTGAGTTTTAGCAGCATCAACAATTCATCCTACACATATTGCCTTCCGTTACCTTAATAATACAGTGAATGCTGTATTAACTTCTATCATTTAAAACTCGGACATTCTACTGAAATTCCCTACCTTTGAGGAAAGTAGTAAAAATTCTGTTAGTCTATTACAGGAAACCTGTGTGAACAAAATAAAAGTAAAATAAATTATTTTATTCAAGTGGTGTCATATATATTTTTACATTGTCAAGTACAAATGTATAATGGTGAGACTTTCAACTTTGTGACTTAGCTTGCAAACTTTTTCTCTTTTATATGATTTGTTAGTTTTGACTTTAGCATATTGCATTGTCATGGTAGGTAACTCTGGTTCATAAGCAAATCAATGAATGAATTGTTGCCTTATTAGTAGGCTTGGGGTCATGTACATTTTTTGTTGGCTAAAACTTGGGTTGACCCAAATATTTTTGATGCAGTGTATTTGAAGCTGAAAGACCAGGATGTAATTTTTCCATTCAACAACGAATTGGGACATATTTCTATAAGGTAACGATGTAACATACGAAGTTATCAATGCAATAACCTTTGGCAACAGTGCAATATCTTAATCTTTCTCAAAGTTGGTTTTTGTTATTTGTTCCTTGCAATAATTTCTTAGTAAGAATTTGATTTCACTGCTTGTTGGGATTTGACTACAGGGATTTCTATATGGCACTGTTGGATTTTTCTGTGGTATTATTGGTCAAGGCATCGCTAACCTAATAATGACTGCAAAAAGGTATAAATATATCTTCACCTTCTGCAAATATTGATAATCGTATTGATGATCATTTATGAAATAACTTCTGAAGTGGTTTATTTGTTGTCTGCTCTTTTTTAAACTTGATATTTGTGCACTCATTTTCTCTTGATATCCTTTCTACATTATTCTCATTAATACTCTTTTTACTGGCCTATGATTTATGAATATGTCATGGCTCCTAAGTTTACTATTTTAGCAGCTTGACTAGCTGGTTCGCTACCAGTTCTGTTCTGGTATATTAGGCTTCTATGGTTCTCTCCTTAATATTTTGATTATGGTTAGAATAGAAAATTTTGGCAGAGTATTAATTTGTGGGCCTCATGTAGGTAGGGGCTAAACAGAATTATGATTTTTTGTGACTTAATCTATGAAGAATTTGTGAGTGAATTTTGTTTCATAAATCCAAGAAGATGGTTCTACTAGGAGTTCAGGTGTTAGAAAATAAGACTATATAAATTCATTCACCGACATAATATAAAATACAAGATACTACTTGGTGATAGACAAAGTACAGGTAATGCAACCTGTTGTATGTGTAAAACAGCTGAAGAATATAAAGAACCTAAAGAACCATTACTGTGTTTTTAATAGTAACTTTCGGGGATATGATACAGCTAAAGATGATTAAGATTTTGGGACTTGCATATATTCACAAATTTGTAGATAATTTTATTGATTTACAATTCTACTTCCAGGTATTCAATCTTTATTTTCTTTTAGCAGTTGGATTTGTGAATTTTGATTTGATTGAGTAAAAAAAGTATAATGTGATTTTATACGAACCCTAATTTTATACTGTTTTGCCATAGTTTTGGATTTTATGTCTCACTACACAATTTAGGTGAAATACTTGATGTGTAACAACACTTCAGAAGAAAACCTAGACTAGCCAGTTTGTATATATGGGGCATATCAATATAAGTGTGGCAACAATTGTTAGGTGTTGATCTACCCTAGCTTTGAGCTATAGACTAAACAAGAAGCAAAGCTAGCATCAATAATAGTTTTTACTGCAGCTAATGAGCTTAAAAGTTATTTATGAACTAATTTTTGTAGAATACGAATTAAGTAGACGTCTTTTATTTTTTAAATGGTGGGAACAACATATTTAACTTTACCATGTTCTTTTCACGATCAGGTGTGATTTCCCCGTATTCTAGTATATAGAAATATCATTGGAACAAGTGTCCCTAGTGCAAGCATTAGGTTTTTGAAGAGAAGAGGCTGCTGACATTAAAAGAGTAACAGATGATGATCTGCATATGTAACTTCACGAATATTCAAAAATTTAATGGATCAAAAGTCCAATGTATGTAGCAGTAATGAAGACGAAGATTTGTCATATGCGCAAGAGTATAAATTATGAACGAATTAAAAGAATTTATGATTGCACTGTTGTTTATCCAACTTTTTATGACTTCAAATTTGATTATTTTCATTTTTTGGGGGTAAAATTAAAATTAAAAACAATTATTTCAATTATTGAAAGGATTATATGATATTTGATATTCCAAAACTATGTTTCATCTTTAAAAAAAGATATATCAATGTCACTCATTTTAGGCACGTCATAAGTCCTTAGTGACTAGGCTAGGGGCTTAGTTGTGAGTAAGCTATGACAACAGCAGCACGACAGAATACGTGATTAGAATATTTTTGTGCCAAGCATGGGACAAAGCACCTTAAGTAGGATTGGTGCAGGGGCATGCATGACATGATCTCCTGCCCTTTCTAATACTAATTACTAATACAAGAAATTCGAACTGGATACTAGAATATTGGTGCTCCATTTTTCTTGCTCTCTTGCTTTGTGTTAATGATATCCACAGTCTAATTCTGGGGTAAATTCCATTATGACATTTAATGATTGTAAAAAGTATGCTCAAATTGATTAATGTATTATTTCAATTCTCGTGCATTTTTTATTTTGAAATGTTAAAACTTATGGACTTAAATCATGCATCAGACTTTTGTCCAATGCATCAATACTTTTTACTTTATTTCTAGGACAATGTTTGTCATCAATATTTTTAAGATCCTTAATGTCAGTTATACTTTCTTTTGTCTGTGCAGGAGCGTCAATAAATCAGAAGAAGATATACCAGTTCCACCTCTTGTGAAAAGTGCTGCTCTATGGGGTACGCCTTTGACATAGCAATCGCGTACTATCTTCATATGTTACGAAATTTAGGATCTCATTTTAATCTTTTGGATTTCCTAATAAAAACTCGGGTATATCATTATTATCATCTTTAATGTTATTTTCATATTGCGCCTTAAGCTGTTAGCTCCCTTGTATATCTCCAACTTTTCCCCATTTTTTGCAGGCATAGATAAAGGTAAAGCTTATACATTATGAGAGTGTTGGTAGGGATGATAATAGGTTGGAGTAGGGTATGGCTTTGCGGGATAATAGGTTGGAGTAGGGTATGGCTTTGCATAAACCCAGACCCTGGCCCTACTTTCTAAAGGGCCTTAATTTTCGGTCCTGGTAGGGATGATAATGGGTTGGAGCCTGTCCATGGTTCCCCTCAACCCAGCCCTAAAAAAGCCCTACCCCGGCCTTCTAAACATAAGGTAGGGCTAAGGTCTGAAAGTTAGGCCCTTCTAAACATAGGACCGGGGTCAGGGTTTGACCTAGGCCATACCCTGATCCAGCCCTGATCCTAGGCCTTTTAAGCCCCTAAATAGGTCCTAGTTAGGCCCTACTATTTTAGTATAGTAAATATATGTATAACATATTACTTATTTACATAAAGCCTTAATCTTGGCCCATTTTACGAAGCCCATACCTACTTATCTAACATTTACATTATTAAGTCTATAATGAATGTCCAGTTGATGATGATGTCACTATGGTCATCTTTTAGTCAAAAAATACCATTTGTTTTTCTTTTTTATTTCTTAATGTTATTCTCATTGTAAAATCACGTGTTCTATTCATTCAATTACAATTGACGAGTATTTACAACAACAAAGCCTTTTTCCCAACTAGTTGGAGTCGGCTACATGAATTCTGGTTTTCCATTCTGCTCGGCGTAGCGTAATATCTTGTGTAAGACCACAAGCTATCTTTCTAATTGACTGAATATCCGACATTAATACGTGTGTTCATTAATTCGCGTAGTTTCGTATTATTTGTGTTATTTGTGTGATGAATGTGAGAATGTAATACATGTATATGCCATGTCGATCTTATCTAGGATATATTCAATTGACGAGTATTTGATTAGCCAAAAAAAAAATTGTCAAAGAGTATGGAATATTAAAATGTTTAACGGATTGTCTGTCTAATAGCCACTAATTTTAATAATTTATTTGTCTAAAATAAAAATCTAGGGCCGGATGAAGGCCCAGGGCCAGCCCTAGGTTCTGATAGTGTAGGGTCGGGGCTTAGGTAAATGAAGCTCAGGGCTGTGCGGAACAACTTTTGAGACAATATACGATAGAATTGGTGTTACTTCAGTGGCAGCTTGTTTCCCCGCAGGACTCTCTCTTCTCCTACAGTCAGATGTGCAAATAAGCTGCCCGTCTTACTAATGATACGATCTAGGTTTTTAAGTATGTCTGCGTATATATATAGACTGGCGGGGAAACTAATCTACGATTCGACGCGCTTGCTCCATGTGCATGTGTTATGTGTTGATCATGCCAATTTTTTCCAACTTCATCCACTCATATTTGGAGCCAAATTTGTATGTGATGTACAAATTTGTTGTGTTTATTTTATAACTAAAATCATTTCCGGTTTTTCCAACAAAACCCACTTGGTTTTTAAAAGTTTGCTTTTGAAATTTCAGGTGTTTTTCTTGCTGTCTCTTCCAACACTCGCTACCAAATCATTAATGGGTTGGAAAGAGTGGTTGAGGCATCACCTGCTGCAAAACGCATTCCCCCCGTCGCTATGGCTTTCACAGTCGGTGTCAGGTTTGCTAACAATATTTATGGTGGGATGCAGTTTGTAGATTGGGCCCGGTTGAGTGGCGTGCAATAATGGTATGGACTACTGTACTTCCACATTGTTTTATTTAATTGTAAAGCAAGGAATATATACATGATTCACAGCTTAGATGTGTTTTTTGTTTTTCTTCTAAGAGCTTGTGTTTGTGTTTATCTAGGGTTGCTATTGTTGTGTTTTGAATCATATGCTCCTAATTATTTTGACAAGGATTGAACTAATCATTATTTTCTTATGCTGCGAGGATTATCTAAACCTATAACAAATTAGCAGTGGATTTAGCCAGGATCTGTTCAGCACTGTAAATCTGTTTTTAAGGGGTCCATTTACCTTGTTTATCTGATTGATACAATTAAAAATGTTCACTCATTATAACAAGCATGCTGATGTTTCCAATTTGTAGAATTGGTTGTGTGACATTAAGGTAGAGTACTTCAATTTCAACGAACAACTCAATATGGGTTACCAGTTACCTCTACTTAACATTGAGGTAGAGTACTTCAGTTTCTATGAACAACTCAACATGGATTACCAGTTACCTCTTCTTGTCTTGTGTTCGGTATAGAGTTGATCCTTGGCCATTGATTTAAGACTTCTTGTTCCTTTGTACTTATCTTTTAGCTCGTGATCTTTTCTTACAACAAGCTTCATTGATAATTTTGTGCAGGTATTTATTTCTTCAAGACCCAGTTTGCTTTCTGGCAGAGCGGTTATAGCCTCAACAATTGTATGCGCACATATTAACTGGTGGATAGTTGCTTCCGTGGTAGTCTAAATAGAAGCAACTCATGGATTTCTTAGCATGCTGCAATTCTTTCAATTGAGGCGAATTTAATCAAATTCTTATTCTTGGGATGGATTTAGGATGTCACTGTATCGGAATACTCTTGTTGTATTTTAGCTTCTGAAATTCCTTGTTTTAAGTGATTTCTTGATATTTTGTTCTATATGTTATATTAGCTTGAACAAGTTTATCAAACACCTGCATCTTTTGCTTAAATGTAACATTTTATCTAAATTAGCGAATCAGCTGTTATTTCAAACCTATGAGCTTTTGTGCCTTGAAGTTAGTAGATAGACTGTGAAAGGGCTCTGAAAAGGATGCCGTAGACAAATCGACTGGACTGGAGCATATTCATTAAGAGGCTGGTTCTGGCGAGGAAATGGGCATTGATTCTACCTACTTGAGCTTATTTGCATGAATGATTCTTGATTCTGTTTTAGCTCTTATCTTCTCTTCTATGAGATTGCTCTGTAACTTGTTGGTCCTAGACATAGTTATTTACTTTCCTTACCATTGCATTGCATTACCGATCAATGTATGTCTTGGATGGTACTAGGTATGTTGTTTCGGAGTTCTCAATTCTTCCTTCTTGATTTCCTATTTCTCTGTTGGAGTCCCTGTCGGGTTGAATTGAGAAAGAGATTGAAGATTCATATTGGAGAAGGGAAGAAGAAGATGAGGAGCTAGAAAAGGGTTTTTTTAAAGAGGGTATTTAGGTCATTTCACAACAATTTTATATTGACAAAATTCTTGGACCTAGAGCTGGGGGGTTTTATGACTTTTCCCCCTAAATACTATTTACAATTACATAATAAAAGTAGCATATTTGAGAAAAAAGAAATACACTTCAATAGAAAATAGCACATTTCATTAAGAAATAAATTAGTATATATTATGCTAATAAAGTACATTTCTTCTATAAGCAGTTTATTCATTATAAGGACAAGCAGTCCAGCTTAAAGAGAAAAAACATGTTTCACATCAAAACAATTCGGTATAAACAAAATTAGTCTCTTAACGGATACATACTCTATCTGAACGGATAAAATTTTCTAAGCAAAACCCTGGCCATCTCCTCAAAACTCACCATGGATTAAATGGAGAATCAAGCCCGCTTCCTCATATTCTCCACCACCACCACCACCACAACAACAGCTGCAAATCCTCTCAAGAAGATATCACAAATCAAACCCTTCACAACACTTAAAACTCACATTGAAGGCATCGACACTTTTTATTTTTTTATCGTTAAACGGTGGATATAAAACCCCCCGCGTTTCATTAAAAAGAATTTAACAAAACATACAACCAAAAATAAGGCTTATGAAGTTCAGATCCTAACAGGCTGGGTTCCGGACCTCATACACCCCAACCAACAAACAAAAAAATATATTGAAATCTATTCCTATTGATTGGCTGCCCCCGCCAGCGCAAATTTTTCGTGCCAATTTGGGCTCACTCTCTCACTCAGTCTCTCGCTTGTACACCGTTTATCCTCTCCAACTATTGTACACTCTCCCTCGTCGCCCCCCAGCAGTGACCCAATTACAAGTGTAAGCACCATATGAGAGACACCGCTGGCACTCCACCAACCTGACAACTCCATGTCAAGATTGAGTCCTCGTTTTCATCCTCTCGCTTCACCCTCGATGACTCTCACCGCAACTTCGCAGCGAGGATAGACGTCGCACCTGACCCCTGCAAGCCCTCTGACATGAGAGAAACCAAAGACACCCCTCACTTTGACCAACTATGGTCCAAGTAGAGCCCAAACTATAAACTTGCCTGACAACAGTCGCCTACACCTTTTTTTATGGTATGAGATGAAACCAAGGCATCGACACTTAAATAGCAAGCAAAAACCTTTTTTTTTTTTGGATGAATAATTCTATCCCCGTGCATCTTTCTCACCTATAGAGAACTTTATAGGATCTCAGAAGGGTATTTACTAATATAAACTACTATGATGAAAAGAGAAAAGAGAAGGAAATTTTCTCCAATGATACCTTGAAAGTCCTACCCTTTCATCTCAAATGCATGATCCACATCATTCAAAGTATTGAACATATCATAAAACATAAGAGGAGAAAATATTATCAAAGTTGAATATGTTTTGCTCATGCATTAAGTGGTTGCAATTATTTTATTGTTGAACAACCGATCATTTTGCAACTTTATTGATGAATGGGCAAAATATATTCAAATGTAGTGATTTTGCATGACTATATTTTATGGTATGAAGATCAACTTGAACGGTGTGGATTTTGAATTTCAATTGTAGGAATTGAGTTTATAGTGCACCAGGAAACGAAAGACTTTGCACAGAGTTCGAGATTGAGAATCTCTCTCCTTAAAGCAGAATTCGCCCCGTAGTGTGACGGTGGATGGCAAATTGCTTCCCATGATACAACTGTACCTTCTCTGAAGAGTAGCACCCTTGCTTCAGAGATTCCAGCGAACTGCTGTCTGTGATGTACTCTCAGTTGACTCAGAGAAGAAGAAGTGGAAGAAGAAGATTAAAACTCTAACTGTGTGTGTGTGACTCTGTCTGGATTCAGTTAGTCTTTTATAGAAGAAAATGGAGACAGGAGACTCTTCAGAGGCCCATTACTCTGTAACAGCAGAGCAATGGAGACTTTTATAGAAGAAGATGGAGACTGGAGACTCTTCAGAGGCCCATTACTCTGAGCCATTATCAGTTCAGTAGGGGAAAAGTTTGTGTTTGGGCAAAAAAAATTTAAGCCAGAGCCAAACCAAGCCAAGCCGGGCCGGGTGCGCGCGTGTTTGTCATTTTGGCTAAGTCCTCTCTCCACTACACATTAGTGGTAACCCCCGGGCCACGCCCTTTAGTCCAGTTTTCTAGTATATATACTAGAAAAAATCTTTCCCAATTTCCGATATGGGACTATCCATTTTCTCCAAGTTGCCAAGTTAGTACATTTCAAATACCTAACTTTGGACCAACATTTCTCATTCATACGGAATTCATTTTTGGCAAGTGAGTACACCACGGAATAGTACTGGTCGAGAGGATCGCAATCCACTCATTTTTCGGTGCCACCGGTGGCCGGAGCCTGCCGGAATCCGGCCCGAAAAACTGCAAAAATTAATTCCAACAACTTTGACCAACTATGGTCAAAGTAGAGCCCAAACTATAAACTTGCCTGACAACAGTCGCCCACGCCTTTTTTTATGGTATGAGATGAAACCAAGGCATCGACACTTAAATAGCAAGCTGAAACCTTTTTTTTTTTTGGATGAATAATTCTATCAGTACATTCATATGTACGTATCCCCGTGCATCTTTCTCACCTATAGAGAACTTTATAGGATCTCAATAGGGTATTTACTAATATAAACTACTATGATGAAAAGAGAAAAGAGAAGGAAATTTTCTCCAATGATACCCTGAACGTCCTACCCTTTCATCTCAAATGCATGATTCACATCATTCAAAGTATTGAACATATCATAAAACATAAGAGGAGAAAATATTATCAAAGTTGAATATGTTTTGCTCATGCATTAAGTGATTGCAATTATTTTATTGTTGAACAACCGGTCATTTTGTAACTTTATTGATGAATGGGCAAAACATATTCAAATGTAGTGATTTTGCATGACTATATTTTATGGTATGAAGATCAACTTGAACGGTGTGGATCTTGAATTCCAATTGTAGGAATTGAGTTTATAGTGCACCATAGAAGAGAATTTCGACCTTTCCTACACTCAAAATTAGGGTGTGTATAGGAGAGAATTCCGACCTTTTCTAAACTCAAAATTAGGTTGTTACACACCCAAATTCATTACTGATCATTTGGTACTTGATGTTGATGATGGCTTGTTTGTTTCACATGTTCAGTTAGTTCACTGTAAATTGGAGACTCATATTTGATCCCCATCATTAATTAATTTTCAAAATAAAATAATTAATATATGAACCATTTAATACTTCTCTTTTTCCAGAAGATCCTCATGAATTTCTGTAATTTTGTCACCGAAGATGAAAATCAATTAATTTGTTGACTCAGGATCTGAACCATTTTGGTTACTAGTTATCAGAATCAATCACTAAAGAGATTTTGATCCTATCCTTTTACTAGAATTACAAACAAACAGATCCAAGAATCAAGCAGCTGCTACCTGTTTAAGATTGTTCTTTATCTACTTCACCTCAATGTATATATATATATATATATATAAGGACTCACTTCTTGGTAAAAAAAAAAAATCTCATTGACTCATAACACCATGGGCTCCTCACGATTGGTGTGGTTTTCTTCTCTAGCTATTCTGCTCTCTTCCTCATTTTTCATAGCACATTCTACTAAAGTTAGTCGTGACAGTCGTGCCATCTTGATCGATGGCCAGCGTCGACTTTTGCTCTCCGGTTCCATCCATTACCCTCGATCTACACCTGAGGTATACACAAAATTTTACAGTGTCACATTTCTCATGTATCTATTAATGATTGTTGTTATTTTATTTCTTTTCTGATTTTTTCTCTCTCTCTGTTTTTTTTTTTTTTTTTTTTTTGCATGTAGATGTGGCCTGATCTCATTCAGAAGGCAAAAGAGGGTGGTCTTGATGCTATTGAGACCTATGTTTTCTGGAATGCTCATGAACCTCGTCGACGAGAGGTTGCATACACATTTTGTTAAATTAGTTGTGTTATGTTTATCATATTTGAATTTGTAGTGCCGTAACTTTTGATTACTTTTTTTTTTCATTCCTAGTATAATTTTGAGGGAAATCTCAATCTAGTCAAGTTCATTAAAGAAATACAAAATGCTGGACTTTATGCTGTTCTTCGGATTGGCCCTTATGTCTGTGCTGAATGGAATTATGGGTAATGTTTTTTTTATTGTTTATCCAAAAAAATCCATTCCAATACAAGCAATCATAAAATGATAGTAACATTGAAATGCTAATTATTGTTTTTAGAGGAATTCCTGTTTGGCTACGAGAAATTTCAGGAATGCAATTTAGAACAAATAACCAGCCTTTTAAGGTATATAATTTTGTTATGTTTCGTATAAAATTAATAAATTTTATGTTTGCTGTAATTTTTGTGATCCTCTTATTGGTTCACTTTTTTATATATGTAGGATGAAATGCGAAACTTTGTTACTTACATCGTAAACATGTTGAAGAATGAAAAATTATTGGCACCACAAGGAGGACCTATCATTTTGACTCAGGTACATGTTATTATAAACTTTTTTTGTACTTAAACTTAATTTTCTTTCATATTTAAATTTTATTTTATTTCCGTAGATTGAGAATGAGTATGGAAACATTGAGAATAGTTTTGGAAATCCTGGAAAAGAGTATGTCCAATGGTGTGCAAATATGGCAGAATCTTTTGATGTTGGTGTTCCATGGATTATGTGCCAACAAGCTGATGCGCCACAACCTATGGTATTTTGTCATCGATAATTTACATTCTTTTTAATAATTAAATTGTCCTAATTTGTTGTTGAATTTGTTTTCTATCTTGTGAACTAGATCAATACTTGCAATGGTTTCTACTGTAACGAGTTCAATACTAACAATGAGAGTAACCCAAAAATGTGGACTGAAAATTGGTCAGGATGGTAAGAATTCTCGTTTAAATTAAGATTACTTTTTCAGAAATAATTTTCATTTTTAATTACTATTTTGTAATGTGTATTTTTTTTAAAAAAAAATTTCAGGTTTAAAGGTTGGGGTTTACCTGATGAACACAGGCCTGCCGAAGATTTGGCATATTCAGTTGCTCGATTCTTCCAATCCAATGGAACCTTTCAAAACTATTACATGGTACAATATACATTTACATAATATAGAATTTTGCATAGTATTTAAATTTCACTGTTAAGATTAATAGATGTATCTCTGCTACTGTATTTAGTACCATGGAGGAACTAATTTTGGCCGCACAACCGGAGGCCCATACATTTCTACATCCTATGATTATGATGCTCCTCTTGATGAGTATGGTAGGCATTTTGCTTTATCTGTCATAATCTATATTACAATTTATATTCAAAATTGAAGAAAAATGAATAATTCTTTATGCTTTTTTTTTCCCCTAAAGGAAATATAAGGCAGCCGAAATGGGGACATTTAAGGGATCTTCATACTACATTGAAGTCAATGGAGAAGGCTCTCTTATATGGAGATGTTATGTGGAGAGATTTCGACAATGGCTTATCGGTATGTCAGAAATCTAACTTTTTTTATTTATAGAAACAATGTCATTAGTTAAAGGAAATTTTAACAGATATTCTTTTTTTGGTTCTTCAGTTGACAAGGTTTTATGGTGATCATATTCTCAATGCCTGCTTCTTAACCAATAAGAACCAAACAGTTGATGCAATTGTCGAATATGAAGGAAGCAAATTTTTCTTACCTGCTTGGTCTATGAGTTTTCTGCCAGATTGTAAAAATGAAGTGTATAATACTGCTAAGGTAATTAATTTAATTATTTGTCTAGTTTATTTATGTATTTTCGAATTTAATGTTTTAATTTGGTAGTTACAAAGTCCTGTAATTCTGAAATTCTTACCTAGGTGACTGCTCAAACTACTATCATGACATACAAACCAAATCAAGCGGAGCAAGAACCTGAGAAACTCAAATGGTCTTGGAGTTTTGAGAACCTGAATCAATCCCTACAAGGTTTAGGGGCTTCTTTTACGAACAATAATCTTTTGGAACAAATTGTAACTAGCGTTGATGCAAGTGACTACTTGTGGTACATGACAAGGTATATATATAAAACTTGTTTCAATCCTTCGAATTTAAATAAAAAGGACTGAAACTAAAGTTTAGCATTCCAATTGTACAGTGTCGATAGCAGCGTTGGAGATGATGAGAGAATACTTTATGTCAATACTACTGGGCATGTTCTTTATGCTTTTGTTAATGGAGTGCTTGTAGGTAAATAACTATACATGGCTTCCTCGTTTGATCGTTATTATTTTTCAGATTGTTACTTTGAAATTTAATCCATGATACTGTAATTTCTGAATCTATTAGGATCTCAATATTCAATCCGTGGAGATGACCAAAACCTACATCCATTTGAGTTTCAGAGAAATATTACCTTGAGCAAGGGCAGGAATAACATTTCTCTTCTTAGTGCAACTGTTGGACTTCAGGTTTTGTACACCAAATTCATTAATCATATAATTCAGTTTTACATATATTTATTCATATTATTATCAATAAATAGAACTACGGCGCTTTCTATGAGTTGGTGCCCGCTGGGATTGTCGGCGGTCCTGTGAAATTGATTGGATCCAATGATACAATAGATTTATCGCATAATCCATGGGCATACAAGGTAAAACAAAGATTGAGTACGTTCTTAACCATTTTCCCCATTGATTATACGTTCTTCTTGTTTTAACTTGAGATTAAAATTGAGTAATGCAGGTTGGGCTTGATGGTCTTACGAATGTTGATCAGTCTTCTTCTAGCTTCAGTTGGTTATCAGGTGATAAGCCTCTCACATACAAGCCCTTCACTTGGTACAAGGTAATTAATTGTTCTCAGATTTTTCTTATTAACTTTTTCTGAATGTAATTATGATGATAGAGATGATGAAATTACTGAATTATATAATTTTTTTTTTTGTTTTGGTTTTTGTGCATGTCAGACAACTTTCCAGGCTCCCCTTGGCAATGAGCCAGTGGTGGTAGATTTGCTAGGGATGGGCAAAGGTGAGGCATGGGTCAATGGCAATAGTATTGGTCGCTTTTGGCCGAGCTACAATGCCTCAATGCCGAAAAGTGGGTGCAATATCTGTGACTACAGAGGTGAATTCAATGCAGGAAAGTGTGTTACGCGATGCGGAGAGTCTTCACAAAGATGGTACCATGTCCCGAGGTCTTTTCTCAATGCAGGTGAGCCAAACACACTGACACTATTCGAGGAAGCTGGCGGTGATCCATCACATGTTAACTTCCAAACCGTGGTTGTCGGGAAGATATGTGGAAGCATCGAGGAGGACAAGACATTGAGCCT
Source organism: Hemerocallis citrina (assembly GCA_017893485.1). Lineage (NCBI taxonomy): Eukaryota > Viridiplantae > Streptophyta > Magnoliopsida > Asparagales > Asphodelaceae > Hemerocallis > Hemerocallis citrina. The sequence continues at coordinate 139,246,515 of CM030362.1, forward strand.
CTCGTGCCAAGGATATGGTCGAACTATCAAGTCCATCGATTTTGCTAGCTTCGGTGACCCACAGGGAACCTGTGGCTCCTTCACCAAGGGCAAATGTGAATCAGAGGATGCTCTCTATGTAATCCAAAATGCATGTCTCGGAAAAGAGTCGTGTATGATTGAAGCTACCGATGATTTTCTCGGCTGCCCTAACTGCGACAACTACGACAGTGCCTATAAGCTAGTTGTTCAGGCTACTTGCTCAGGAGCCTAAATGCTTTGCTTCTTTATTCATGATTCTTGGTTAGTTATTAGTTTCTAGGATGTAGTTTAGATTGGGGGTTAGTTCTAGTGTGTGCGTGTGAATAACAATGCAGTAGTAGTATCTTTGATCAGTTGTGATGCTCTTATGACTCAGAAACTTATGTTTGATTACCTCAATCAATTGATTAGTTTAGCCTCCTTTATTGTGTTGTTGATGTATCTTCTCTTTCCTGAATTTTTTGCGCGTAATAGTCCACTTTTTGTAAATATTTGTGATTATGGGCCAATTCCAAAACTATTAGCGCTCTGGGCCATTAGTGACCTACCTATTTATATTTAAAGTTGTTAGTTAATGGGAATAGTAGCCTCTGTTTTCAAATATTTTAAATTTTTTTTGTTTGATGTCGCTATTCCTATTAACCACCAACGCATATATGAAGTCGCTAATGGGATTAGCTACCTTTAATAAACTGTATTCTAAAACATAGCAAAATCTAGAAAATTTTTGCTTTTTGAAAAAATAATAATCAATTTATTTTTGAAATTGAAGTCGTTATTGGAATAGCGACCTTAGTTGTACAAAGGTTGCAATTTAGAATAGAGGTCTTAGTTCTGTTACTATTTTGTAAATTTTACAAAGAACAAGGAGATTGAGTTTCCTACTTGAGGTCACTATTGCGAATAATGACCGAAATATACTAAGGTCATTATTCCCAATAGCGACCTAAGTTTAAAAAATAATAATAATAAAAAAATCCAAGGGAGCAAAAGCTCTCTAAAAATTGCTAAGTGTCTCAATACATTCATTTGAGGTTGCTAATCTCATTAGCAACCTCATATATATATATTAACGTCGCTAGTGTGAATAGCGACCACAAATACAAAAATTTCAAATATTTTAAAATATATGCTGCTATTTCCATTAGCGACGTTCAAAATAAAAAAGTCGCTAACAGGAATAGTGACCTGCTGATGTGACACAAAGTAGCCTACAAGCGCTAACAGTTAGTTTCAAAATTGACCCATAATTGCAAATATTTTCAAAAAGGGGTGGCCTATTAGGGAGGCAAAAAATTCCTCTGTCCTTTGACAAGTTTATTTTGTTGTGAGGTATAGCTGTCTCCATCCTTGGACTCTGAATTATTTCTACAATAGAAAATATTTTGTATGATATCATATTCATACGAAGAGGACTATAGTATTATATTATCATTGGTTCAAAAGTTGTCAGCCTTTACCGGGACAAAGCTATTTTGGTTCTGGAAAGGTATGAGTGAAATTCCACCTTTTAAACCCCCCCCCCCCCCCCCCCCCCCCCCCCCCGCGAGGAAAAAAAAAAGTCACAGCCAGTAGGGAGTACCCAGTAGAGGTGGTTTGTCCTGAAGACAAACCACCTCTATCCCAAATAGAAAACTTTTCAGACACAGGAGATAGTGGCGACAACATTCCCATGACCCCAATGTCTTTAGATTCGGTGGCTCTACATAATTTAGACACCTAGACTCCACCCAAAAAATTCTCCTGCACTGGTGTCACCTCCACTCAGACTCCACTCCAACAGATGTCACCTCCACTCAGACTCCACTCCAACAGATGTCACCTCCAATCAGACTTTACTCCAACTTTTCCTGCACAGATGTCACAGCTGTCCCCTCCACTTAAAAAGAGATTTTGGACACTTCGATGTTCTTGCCCAAATGTCCTCTCCATCCAAAAAGGCGTAGATAGGGTTGTCACCTCCGTCCAGCATGGAATCCCTCCACCCAGAAAAACTTGGTCTTCCCAAAGCCACGTATAAAGCAATGTCTACTCAAGAATCTCTCCACCCAGAAAAGCTTGGTCTTCACAAAGCCACGTATAAAGCACTGTCCGCCCAGAAAAGAACTTAGAAGAAGAGTGCAGATTCTCCTTCAAGGCCTCCTCTCAGACCACCCACTATAAATACCACCCCTCTGCTCTTCTAAAAGGCATCCAATCCCTTACCCCCGCTTTGTACTCCAATGTTCTCCTTCACCACTGCTTTGTAAAATATTGCATGTACCGAAAGGAACAAGCTCCTCAAGCTTGAACTCATTGTAAGTCTTTTAGATCTTTAAGAGATTTCCCGAAAGGGAAACCTCTTTACTATGTATCTGCTATGTTCCCCCAATAAATAAATGTTGTATCATATGCTTCTTTTTTCATGTTGTTTTGCACATACACTCCTTCTTCATTCTAGGTATATCATAGCATAGGTACGTCTCATCACCATGAGTGACCCTGTAGGCAGAGAAAGCCGCTATGGATGAACGGCTGTGAGTATGCCATAAGGGGAAGTTGGTTTGGTTTAGCTGAAAAGTTAGACAGGAGGCCTACCTCGCTTTGATCATAAATTAAAAAAAAAAAAAATTTTACTATACAAAAATTTTCACTGTAGCTACAGTAACACGGGAACATAGACATACATAATTTAGAAAGGGAGTACCCAGTAGGAAAAAAAAAAACAAAAAAAAGGGTATGAGTGAAATTGCTATGAAACATGCTTATCAGATACCTACAGAAAAACATCCATTTGAATGTTTTATTTCTTTACCACTTTAAGCCCATCACCATTTCCTTCCCACTAAACCATTTTTTATATATTTCTTTCTCACTCAACCATTTTATATATTTCAGTCATCTGCATATAATCTCTAATAGTATAATGCAAGAGTTGTGGTTGTATAAATTATAGATAATCAACCATCTAATATCAACCACATATTTTTAAGTGGAAGTTATATTAATCATCAATTTCAATTTACTCAACTGTTGGCAGTTACCATAATATCCTCAAAGTTCAGTTGAACTTTTATTTATGACATAATTATTTACAAAAGTCACTAATAAAATAACAATACAATTTGTACCACTAAGGGTAACTTATAAAGGAGTCCGGTAAGGGTTTGGAATTGGTAAAAAAAGTATAAGGTTTACATCATCAATCTTTACTACAAATATAATCGTACTGGGCGTGCGTTGTGCATGCAGATTACTAGTCTCAATAACATACAACTAAAATTTGACACACATTGTAAGTCTAAGCACTTGGCACAAAACAATAAATCAAATCCAAAAATATGCGGACAATTGAGCCTTTCCATTCATATGAACTCTGAAAGTCCTGGACTCTAAATTACGAATACAAGCAGAATAACTATCTAACACCTCAAAATCTTTTGACAAAATGAGTTTTTTCCACAAAATTCCCTTGTTACACATAAATCAAGCTCCGAAAACCTATTCGATAACACGTGGATTTTAGAACGAGCCGTCAAAGATAGAATGAGCGGTCACCAATCACCTACAACCACTGGTACTTGAATAGATGTAAATAAACGAGAAGAAAAAGTGCGCTACAACAAATTTGTACTTCATCTTCTACATTGAATTAGTGTAGGAAATTCTCGGTATTAACTTCAGTTAAGTTGAAATCCAATCTGACATCTGCCTCTCTTCGATGAATCTAACCAACTTTGCCTCTTCTTTCTGAATACTGCTTTTTTTCTCTTTATAGAGAAAAGCATATAACTGCTACAGGTACATACATTCCTGAGGCTTCAATCTTTACTCCCTGGAATGCTTTCTAAATCTGGACTTGCATCAGGTTCTGCTTCTACATTAAGATCAGGTCTGGTCTCCGCTTCAGCTTCAATTTCAGCTTCAGCTTCAGCTTCAGATTGTACAGTTTCCTGGCCAATGTCCATCTCAGGGCTCTGCTTTGTACCTTCTTCAGGTGTAGTATCCTCATTTAGGCCTGTAGCATCAGAATCCATAGGAACAGCTCCATCTTCTAGCTCGCCCCCACTTCCACCATCAGTCTCAACTACCGGGGTTCCGACCTGGTCAGGTTATTGAAACATGAATACTTCTCAGTACTGAATTTTTCATCACCAATAAACAAAAATAAACCAGTTAAGCTTATTAGCTCATGCAATATGAATAGACCCTCCCCTGTACAGAGGGAGGTCTTTGGGTTCGAAACACACCAGATGCTGTACCAAAAGGTTTAATTATTGGAGGCTATATATAGTCATGACCACCATAAAAAGCACGCTAAGCACAAATGGCATGTTCAAGAAACTGCCCATGTCCTTAACTGGCCATCAAGGTACAATACTTTTTGGACCAGAAAATACCAGGTGAACAAAGGGCAACCTCCATAGCAAATTGCAATATGAAATTGCATTTCAACTTTGATGTAGAATACAGGCAAAAGAGCCAAGTTGCAACTAATTTCACAAGAAGTCTGATGTGTCGGATTTATATATAAATATTTGTACTCATTTACCTATTAAAATGGCTTGTTTTCGCTGATATTGTCTATAATTCACCTTATTTCTATATGATTTCATTTAATTAATTATTTTTGAAGAAATAATATTTTTGATGCAAAAAAAGTAAAGAATTGTGGAAAAAATCAACAAACAAAGTAAAATAATTGATTTATAAATTTTTATTGTTTTGTTGAGTTAAAAATTGCGACAAATAATTTTAAAAGGATTTTTATACGCTAATATGATATAAAGTTAGTTTAATTAATTTTAAACTAATTTAATTTATTTTATTTAAAAAATCCTCACTTCAGATATTATTTTGTGTATGCAGCAGAACATAGTGGAAATAAAAGGAAGAAAAGAAAGAAAGGGAAGTAAATAAAATTCTGGGTTATAAAAAGAAGGAAATAAAGGAAGAATGTGGACTTTTATGCAAAAAGCGCAACCCTAATTCTCCTTCCCGTTCTCTATAAGAAGAAGCAAGAAGAGAGAGATGATTAGGAGGTGACGGCTGAACATTAGAACAAATTAAATATAAAAAAAAAAAGGTGAAAGAGACAATCGGAGAGAGAGACAGACTTGGTCTGTCACTTCTTGCATGCGGCAGGACAACTTGGAAGCACGGGTCCCAAGTCAGGAGGTGACTTTGTGCTGACTCGGTGTGCTCAGAACGAACAAGCCAGGTTTCAGCGCGTGGTTCAAGGCGACAGAACGTGACAGGCTGCGCTGACGTGGACCGGGGGCTCTGGCTGGTCGCTGACGTGGCACCTCTGGTTTTGGGACACGCGGCCCGACAACGGCAGTGTGACAGACTGATACGTTGATTGACGGCGCGTGACAGCAACACTTTTGGCTCCGACTTTTGAGACAGAAAAGGGGTTTGAATTAAATTTTGTATTCTTTTGTATCTTTTCTTCTCTATATTTTTTGATGCAATCCCAAACAAACATGAACTGAATTTATTGTTCTAGAGGCTAAGGTGTAGCCGAGTTTTGTAGAACACAAATTTTAAATTCCTTATTATTACTCTATTTTTTCTGATTGTGTTTTAATTTTTATTATTTATGCGTACAACATGGTGGATAGACATTTGTATGATTTTTCAAATCATAAAGAGACCGAACAGGTGATTTGTGATTAATAAAAATTAAGACCGTATATTGGAGGACATGACCGTTGAGAAATCCAATTTTTCAATTAATAATTTGGTGGATAGACGAATGATTAATTGAGAATAATTTTTAGACTACGTTGATAGAGTGGTTAATATCTTTAGGATTTTGGTCGACAATTTGGGAAAGATAATATTTTTATTTATAAGGAATTATAATTTGTGTGTGTGATAAACGAGGTGAACCAAGAGCCCTAGAACAAATTTTACCATTAAACAAAGTACAAGAGCTTCAAAGTTTCACAGCCCTCTCCCTCTTCACAAATTTAGTTAGATTTAATTAGATTAAAGTAATTTAGTTGTTTTATTATTCATAAAATTCGACCTTCCAAATAGTGATTAATCTAGCGATATCGGTACTCAGTAAAATATCTAGTCCCTGTGGGTTCGACACTCTACTCATCTATCTATATTACTTGTGCGATTTTGTACACTTGCAAATATCAACATCAAAGTCAAGAACTTAAACTCATGCAATCAGTTTGGAATAGATAGTAAGAAGAAAAAAAAAAACTTGCTACAATGGAACTGAACACCGTCAAGTACCTGGTTGTCTTCTGGCTGGGCAGCAGCACCTTTTGCTTCATCTTCCTTTTTAGCTCGTTTATTCTTCTCACTAGGTTTAGCATGAAACTTGGAACGAACTTCTGGTGGCAGAAGTTCTGGAGGCACCACTCCTTCAATGCCATAGTCAGTATACTAGAAAGTAAATGAGGTTAGTTAGGGATACTTAAAACTTAGGGGAATCTACAACGATGCTGAATAGTACAACATACCCGAGAAAATCCTTCCAAGTCCTGCCTCGAGGAAAATCGCAAACCTTTCCAACAATAAACCTGAATGTATTGGAAGTATTTCAAAGAGGTGCAGGTGAATGATCACTTTACCATGTGTTCACTAAAAAGTAGAGTTGCATACAGAAGTGATTGCAAGTGAAATTGCAAGTAAAAAGGAAGAGAGTTGCAATTCCCTTTCGTTGTACTTGCAACTTGCTTTCAAAAGTAAGAAAGGTTTGCAACTCAAATTGCAAGCATGTGCACGCAACTCAATTTAATCCTTAACAAAAACCCCTTGGAGAGAGCAGTTTACAAGAACTGGTCGCTATACTAACAGACACCTGAATATGACAAATATACAAGGGATGACAACTTGGTATTAAATTATTAATCCACTTCTCCTGAAGAAAGCAAGATCCTGTGGCAAATAATATTACTCCAGAAATAGTAAACTAGAAGAAAATTCATTAGATCATGTGCTACTAAACTTCTGAAATAATAACTTACACGGTTATTTTTATGGTGATATTCAGCTTCAATACCAGCAGATTCATCCATCTGCAGATCCAGGCGAGATAAGTGGATCAATGGGAAATATTATAAGAAAGGGGGGAAAAAAGAAAAAAAAATCCTTCTTTTCTTCCAAAATAGAGTTCTTTCAACAACAAAAAAGAAGTACTAAAACACCATAATACATAGAATACAGTCATATTAACAACAGCAAAAAGGGATATATGAGGTACATACATCTTCCGCAAGAGGTTTCCAGTACTCAGTGGCTGAAGGGGTGCGGATACGTTGAGGATCAGTTATAGCATTCTGCATTTCAATACAACAATAATTAGAGATTATGAGATGCTAATATATAAATTTGGCTTTTTGAAGAAATTATAGTCAACAATAGAAAGTAAATGCTTAATGGATGAAAAAGTAAGGGGAATACAAGAAAGAGCAGAACTCCAACCATGGTACTCTTTACACAACTTCTTATATGAGAAGTTAATTCCAATCTCATAATGTTTAAATTAGATTATCCATAGTCAAAATATATGGAAGTAATGATACTTAATAAATTATCATAGAAAACAACGTTAATACATCTTGGCCATGTAGTATCCTAACTTTCCAAATTCGAATACATTTTGTATCATAAACATGTCAAATGCTATGCCCATGCTTCCTAGGACGTAAACTTTAGTGATTATTATTGTTAAGAAAACAGGTCTGTTTTGGTGGATTTCCTTTCAGCCTCCAAGTGCAGAAGGATAATAAGGTTAACCACCGTAAAACAATAACTAAAATAGAGTGCCACTAAGTGGTAAGATATGCTAGTGTGCAAGGGGTCGGGAGATCAAGTCCTGTTTGCACCGCCAATCCCCCAATTAATTTACATATATGGGGTGTGAGTGAGGGAGGGAGTGTGTGGTGATGCAGGACGAAGATAGACTATTTGCTTGATCTCGTACAATCAAATAAACAAGAGTTTCTCGACAAATTGAGAAGGATAAATTGAAGAGAAGTTTTTGGATAAATTGAAGAGAAGTTCTTCGTTTCATAATTGGATTAACAATGAAGATGATTACAATAGATTTCTAAACATCTTTTAAATAGATGGAATAAACTTGAACAAAAAAAAAATTAAAGTGACATATTTTCAAAGAAACAAATAACTGAAAATATCCAGAACTAGGAAACAATAAAAAAAATTCTCTATACTAGGAAAATAAAAAAAAATCTAATATCTCCAAACGAGGAAAACAATTTAAAAATCTGGTTGCAAACCATCTTTATAAATTCCTTGCCAAAATAGCCGAATAGTCTTGTGCTCCGGCATCATACACTCTCTTGAAAATTAACTCGTCGTCGAGTTATGACTAGACACGAACGGCTCAATCTGTTCCAACTGAATTTCCAAATCATGGTCAACCGTCAAGCAATTCTCCTTTGACTGCAAATCAATTTATGGTTGCATGTGCTTTGTTCTCCCATATGAACCACTATGGTATTTTCTCGAACCGTCATGGTTCAGTGTGCTCCAATGCCCTGTATTGCTCTCTATCATTCTCACCCACATGAAAATAACTCGACCTCGAGTTATGAATGGGGTAGAGGGAATCATCTCCATCAGCCGATCCTTTTTCTGTTTCTACCTGTGATACAGACCATCATGGATAATCTCTATATGCATAAAAACACTATGCCTCTAATTCAAACCTTCAATTTCGTCGTCTTCCATCTATGACAAATACAAGCATGGATCGTCTCTTTACAAACAAACATCAAAACTCTTACCTCCAACTTCAAACACTCTGAGTCAAAAAAAAAAGTCCACTCTTGATTGACGATGCTTGTCAGTTGCTGCAATACTGTACTTCTCATTGGAGGTTTCAAGCTTTTTCATCACTTTTGTCTTCCACTCATCACCATGTAGATCAATTTTCGAAAACACTATAATTTTCTGAAACGGACAAACGAGTCCTCAAAATTAGAACTGGAACTCTGTGGAACATTGTAAACTTCTCAATTGCACAATTGTCTTCTTTCTTTGCAGCCAACATTGTTGGGGCTAGATGTGGATTCATAATCTCTTGAACATGTTTGCTCTCATCAACTTGCCCTTTCTGCAACAACTCAGACTTTCTCATAAAGAAATTCTAACTCTGAGTAAATTAGACTTGTTCAACTATTTCCTCTATAAAAATATTCTCACCGAGCAACTTTGAAACTGGAACTTTGTCATCGTCACAATAAAGATCATAAATTGGCGAAAGTTGACTCGGCAGTTCCTCTGACAGGGGTTCACTAATCTCAAACAAAGGTTGCACAAACTTTCATCTTCCAGATCTTCTACAACTATTTCCTCAACCACTTCCTCAATAGCTTCTTCAACTTCCTCTTTTCCCTTAATTTTATATTCACAAAAATTTTCCACCTCCTTGACTTCATGACAGAGTAGATTTTTTTTCGACTACAGCATGTAAGTTCCCTATTTTTTTTTCGGGATTGGCTGAGAACTACGAAAAGGTTTCAAATACAAGGCTACTTTATGGTCTTCCCAATAAGATAAGCATTCTCCCACTTCAAATATTTGATAACCAAATCATCATATTGCCAAGGTTGACCTAACAGAATATAACATGTATTCACCTCAACAACATCACATAAAATTTTTGATTTGTAATGTTTACCAAAGGAAAGAGGTACCTTACAAATTTGTGCGAGTTTAATGGCGTATCCTTCGTTCAGACGAATCCGATATGGAGAAGAATGTGACCTTGTCTTCAACAGATGTGCCACTAGTGTATGGGAAACAAAACTAATGGTACAGTAGTTATCAATATGGCATTGCACAAATGCTGGTTGATTGTACATCGTGTATGGAAAATGCCCTCTTGCTACAATTCTTCTAGATTCAATTTTGATAACAAACGTCGTACCATGTAACTCACCCCATCTTCTTTAGTTGCATCTTTGCTTGCCATGGATCAGATAGAGGGATTTTGGATATTGGGTGTTGGACGATGTCGTCTTTCTTCAAACTCCTTAAAACCATGATCGTTGTAGATTATTGAAAATTTTGTCCCAGTGCGGTAATTGTCTTGCGAGGATTGACAAGGGTAATGATTGGAAGGATATTGCTGGCAAGGATAGTGCTTCTCATACTTTTCATAACCAAGATATTCAACAAAATTATGACTAACCTTATCAACGGACGACGGACGGTGCTCTTCGTTCCAAGTGGTTTCGACGAGACAAAGGTCGGACATGCCTTGGATCGAACGGATTGACAAAATCTGCACGAGTTCGGCCTTCCGGCATGAACTCCACATGGCACCCACGGAATCGTCGTTGATGCCAATGTGTAGGTCTCTAATAGTACGCAGGAACTCTCCTCTAGTCAACGGCTTTTAGAGATCATCATGGTTACCATTGAGAGGGTCGTCGTCTTCACGGTTGTAGTTCACACCGAACATCGCAAGGAATGAATCTTGGGCTCTAATACCACTTGAACGCAGGACGGAAGATAGACTATTTGATTGATCTCGTGCAGGCTTATGGGCCTTGAATAAACAAGAGTTTCTCGACGAATCGAGAAGGATAAATTGAAGAAAAGTTCTTCGTTTGATAATTGGATTAATAATGAAATATGATTACAATAGATTTCCCAGCACCCTTTGAATAGGTTGAATAAACTTGAACAAAAAGAAACAAACTAACCTATTTTCAAAGAAATAAATAACTGAAAATATCCTAAACCAAGAAAGCAATAAAAGATGCAATATCTTTGAACTAGGAAAATACATAAAAATCTAATATCTCCAAACCAGGAAAACAATTTAAAAATCTGGTTGAAAACCATCGTTTTAAATTCCTTGCCAAAAACAACTGAATAGTCTTGTGCTCCCACAAAATGGATCGCATGTGGTCGCATCCAAACAAACAAAAAAAGCCAAAAACCCCACACCATTTTCATCCCCCAACCTAGTCTGCCATCACTATCATCATTCTCCATTATCATTATCATTAATCCTCTACCTAGATCCTTTTCCTTGTTGTCATTATCCAACCAATCACCATCATCTACCTAATTCCAATCTCCACCTACCAAATCGCCAAATAGAAGGAGAAGAAGGATAGTAGCTCGCTGCCCCTTCTCTATCCCTCGACCCACTATGTTGTTTTGTTGCCTTGTTGTTGTTGTCGTCAGCCACCCAACCACAACCTCGTCAGCCACCCAACCACAACCCGAGCATCCATTACCCCTAATGGGAAGTGCCCTTTGAAGAACCACGTTCTGAACAATGAAAGTCTGGGTCATGGAACAATGCAGATGGGCAAATACGATTGCTAATTTTATTCGGACAACGCCTTTAAACTAAAACTTATATGTCATTTTGTTTATTGCAGGAGCGTCCTTTGAGCAATTTTGGAACAAACAAGCGAAAGCTAGGATCACAAAACAGTTTCCAGAATGCATGTTGAAGAACTGTTGATCAAACAGCATAAGCTAATGGCATAGAAAAATCAGCTCGACTTTGAGCTCACTACACGTAAGAACAGGTGTGACCTCTTACCAAACTCCAATAAAATACACAGTAAATATTACTTGCATGATTGATAATGTCTCTTATGTTGTTCACGTACGCAATCGAAATCCACGATTGTCATGAGCTCGTGATAGTCATACTCATGCTCTGATTGCCATATGACCTATGGTAGTCGTTCACCTCATTGATTGTCGTGTGCATGACAATCGCCTGATCTCTATTGTTTGTAGTGTTGATCCACGTCTCACACTTGTAGTTTTTTTGGGATATTATGATGACCCATAATACCCACCAAAAAATTGGTTAGATTCTTTCTGAAGGTTAGAACTTTAGGATGGATTTTAACCGGTTCCTGATTTGGACCTATTAGGACCCAAAACCCATTGACCTATCCTCCTTTGATCAGGTTTTGTTGAACACACGTTCGAAATTAATAGTCCAAGACTTAGAGATTTGGTGTTTGCTTAAAGTTTGCTTTGACAAGTTACCCTCTAGGAACTTTGATCATACTGATCTGGCAATTCTGATGGCCCAGAATACTAGATTCTTCTGAGATGAATGTACCAATTGCATGCGCAGCGAGCATGCTGCAATTCCGAAGAAAGGCTAGGTGAATGCAACATCTAGGAATGATGTGTTGGTTCTCACTTGATGCATACTAGCTCACTTACCTATTTAACATAAGGTGCTATCCAAATTAGAGAAAGGGGCATTTACCCACGGGAAAACCAAAATATGGGGTTTAACCTTTTGAAAGACGGGAAATGTGCCACGTCGTAAAAAAAAAGGTCCAAATGAAGGATCATGCAAAATGACGGATAAGCGCCCCACAAGACAAAAACAACCGCGATGAAAGTCGTACGCCTTGTTCAAGCAAAAAAAATTAAATAATGAACAAACCTACGTGGGAGGCTCAAATCGGATCAAAACGGTAATCACACAAGTTGGGTAATGAAAAGTAGAGGTTTGTCCTACTAATGGACCCCTTTTAAGCGAAATTAAGCATCATTTAGTGACGCACCACTAGTCAAAACAAAGAAAAAGAGTTCACTCTTTTTTCTTAATCGAAAGAAACAATGTGTACATGCACAATTAAGCTACGTCTTTAGGCTTCTAGCATCCTAGGGTAGGTTGAAATATGCCATGAGGCCATGAGTCCATGACCGGTGCGTTTAAGCTCAAGAGAGTTTCTTGTACTTTGCAATGCAAGAAAACAATGCATTCTCGAATTCAAACTAAAAGTTTCTCTTGGGGGTGAAGCTTATGGCTCACCTCAACACACCCCGAAGACCGGTTCATCCGCAAATGAAGCAGTCACCCATGGTAGGATTACTATTGTAATCACTAAACACACGAGACAAAGTAATTATCTACCAAGGACTATGGAAACTCCAAGAACGATGCACTCAGCCACGAAAGGATTATTGGACATACGAGATGAAGTAATCGGTGCATCCTTTAAACTACACAAACACGAGCGAAGTAGCTGCCCCTTTGTAATCACAGGACAAACGAGACCGGATGATTATCTACCCAAGACTGTGGAAACTCTGAGAACGAAGCAGTCGCCCAAACTAGGATTACTGGACACACGAGACAAAGTAAACGTTGCATCCTTTAAACTACATAAACACGAGAAAAAGTAGTCGCCCTTGTAACAACCCTACTAATTATGTTTATTTTAGGTGTTATTATTAGGGTGGGCAATGGGTCGGGTTTGGGCCTGGCCCATATAGGCTCAGGCCCAAGCCCGAAGTTGAAAACATTGGCCCAAAGCCAACCCGACTTTTCTTCGGGGTTTAAAAATTAGGCCCGAACCAGGGCCCGAATTAGGCCCAAAAATAAGTTTGAGCCTATGCCTGAACTACTTATGCATGTTCTAATATATAACTTTCCCATAAAATAAAACTATATCAAGAATAATATACGATAAAAATATAATAATATGAATACTATAAACTTTTGAGTAATCACATCTAATTTGTCTATTTTCATTCAAGTTTATATACAAGGCATAATTTCTCTACCTATAAACTTTAACACTCATTTCAACTTACATGAATATTCTCTTTAAAAAAAATTATACATAAATATACATGATATACACAAAAATATATACATGCTCATATAAAAATTTGATTCGAGCCCATCGGACCTAAGCACTTGGGCCCGAGCCCGGCCCAAATTTTCCTCGGGCCTAAAAAATTGAGCACGAGCCCGACCCGAAATGAGAATTATTAGTCCAAGCCCGCTAATTATCGCGTCGGACCTAGGCGGGTCCAGGTCGGGTTCAAGCCAATTGCCACCCTTAGTTATTATGTGTTGTTGTTTTGCTATATAAGATTATCAAAGGATGGATTATAGTTAAGTTAAATATATGTGTACTTATTTATAATCTGACAAACTTTTGGAAACAATAGCTCCAGGATAAAGATCCTTTTTGTATCAAGTTGGTTGAGGAAGTCGAGAAATGTGTAAAGCCAGTTTTCAACTTCGAACAGATAGAGTGTTGACTTTTCTAGGTAGAATTTGTGGGCTTGAGGATGAGTTAAAGAAGATAATATTAAAGGAAGCTCATAACTCATAAGACAAAATATTCCATGCATCCTGGAGGACACAAGATGCATCATGATTTGAAGAAAAACTATTGGTGGAATAATATTAAGGAGGTTGGTCTTTATGTTACAAAATGTTCAGTCAACAAGTGAAGATAGAACATAAGAAGCCTGGAGGACTATTGCAATCATTACAAATTCCAGAATGGAAGTGAGAGCAAATTAAGATGGATTTAGTAATTGGATTGCCAAGGACTAGGAAGGGACATGACGCTATGTGGGTGATAATATATATATATATATATATATATATATATATATATATATATATATATAAGAAAACCCAAAAAAATATATAGAAAAATAGGAAAATACAATGTGTATATATCTCTAAATATAAGCAACCATACATCGCACATTGCACAATAGTATCTAAATTGTACACTAATCTACGTGGCCAGAGTCGGCGGCTTCCTTGACAGCGAGGGGTTTGGAGGGTGAGAAGTGGGGGGTGCGGAGGACGTCGACGATGCAGTGGTTGTAGATGCGTTGTTGGGAGGGGGCTTTCCATTTGGACTGTTGGGATTCGGGATTGGAGTATGGAGTGATGGTTTTTGGGAAGAGGAGAAGAAAGTTTTTTTTTTTTGGGGGGGGGGGGGGGGGGATTGGAAATGGAAGTGGAAGAGATGGGAATCATCGAATTAGTATGGGTAAATTACCCATGTACTAGAAGAAGAAATAGACTCATTTTTTGGGACCCGCTTGTCAGTGAGGGTGTGGGGATGGGTATAGAGAATATTTGTCATGATATAATACAGTACTTGGTGTTTTCGGGTCGGGTTGAGATAGAACTGATTGACCCGCTAAGTACTCCCAATTATTGTGAAACCGGGTCGGGCTTGGACCGGACTTATACAAACCCGAACCCGGCCAAAAATTAATTCGGGCTCAACCCTTGAACCCGAGTCTAAAATTTTTGGAAAATGCCAGGCCCAAACACTACTAAAAACGGGTGAAGACAATCTTCCAACTGATAAGAACACAGTTTCCTATATACTTTATATTCTGAAATTTGACAACATGTTTGATCCATTACAGAAATTTCAGGTGTTCTCCAAAATTGATCCACAAGGTAGGTATCATCAATTTCCTATCCGACAAGGTGTTGAGTGGAAGACCAAAGTGAGGAAGAACCTTGAAGCATCCATTGAGAAGTGCAAAATTGCAGTCGACAAGCATCATCAGTCAAGGGTGTTTGATGTTGGGGATTTTGTCTTGATGTTTATGAGCAAAGAGATGGTCCATATTAGTATTTATCATAAATGAAGAAAATGTTTATGGTTGGAGTTGAGACCATGGCATATTTATGAAAAGCGACTAGTCATGGTGGTTTGTATCACAGGTGAAAATAGACGAATGATCGGCTGATGAAGATAATCCCCTCTACTCCATTCAAAACTCGAGCTCGAGTTATTTTTCAAGTGGGTGAGAATGACACGGAGCAAAATAAGAAGATGGAGCACATTGAACCATGGCGGTTTGATGAAGATACCATAATGGTTCATATGGGGCAACAAAGCACGGGCGGCCATAAATTGATTTGCAATCAAGGGAAAAAGCAATTGGCAGTTGACCGTGATTTGGAAATTCGGTTGGGGCACAGTCATAACTCGATGACGATTTCAAGGAGTGTATGATGTGGAGCACATAAGCAACAGCAACAACAGCAGTGGTAAATCGGGTAGTCGAGCGCAAGAGTATCAAAACACGGCTGTCAACCGGGTGGTCGACCGCAAGAGTATCAAAACACTCTAATTTGGTAATTGGCGATCAACCGTGCGGTCAACCGTAAAGGAACCGTTTCATTCAGTTTAGGCAGATTTGGCATCTTTCAAACGAATTTCTCGACATATTTTGTGTCCGAAATACTGTATCGTTTATGTTTTCCTAGTTTTATGGATATTTTCAGTTATTTCATTCTTTCAAGATTAGATTTGTTTATTTTCTTTCTTCGCTAATTTAGTTCGCCTATTTATTGGCGTTAGGAGTTATCATGTACAAAGTTTCAAATATCGGATATTGGTATTGTATCGGAAGGCAAACTTTTGTACTGGATATCGATGTTATATAGGTGACATTTAAACAAGATCGGGTTAATATATCAGATGAAAATATGTATTATATTTGTGATTTAGATGAACTTTGCACATTATATATTACAAATACAAGCAACCGAATGCAAATTATAATAGTTATAACCAAATGTATAATTACTTACATGAAATCTAATACATAAAAGAAAGATATCCACATATTAAAGATTTGAAGACAAGTTTCGAAAGAAAACATGAAGACAGGTTAAAATGTTTCTCAGTTAACTTCATACAGCAATCTGCTCATGCTACTTTAAAGTAATTGATGAGTGGAATTTATATATAATTTTTAGTACTCTTTTATGCATTAAAATGGGTTGTTCTAGTTTATTTCTTTGAAATTTATCTTATTTCTACTCAATGTTATTTATTTGTTTGTTGTTGTAGGAATGAGATGGATAAATACAAAATGTGGGCATTTTTGGTGAAATCATGGAAGAAAACAAAGATGAAGATTTCAAAATTCAAGCACCCAAATAAAAGTTCTTACGAATTGGCCCATGGAAGAATCAGTAAAAAATATTTCGATCAAATTAGAGGTGGAAAGAAATTTTGTAATAAAAATCAAAGTTGAGTGGATTTAAATTAGGGTTAGTTAATTTATTAGTTTATATTTAATAGATTAATTTAAATCTATTGATTTTCAAATTAATTAATTAATTATCTAATAATATTAACTAATCCTAATTAACTATTCTAATCTAATTTAATTAAACCCTAATACTACCTACCTACCCTCTATATATATGGAGGGGCTCTGTGTGAGGGTGACGACTGGAATTGGAAAAAAGAAAAAAAAAAAGAAAAACTAAAAAGCAGAAGGGTGGCGGCAAGGAACGGCAGGGAAAAGGAAAAAAAAGAAAGGACGGAATTCAAGACGGACAGAGGAAGAGAGAAAGTGTTGGGCACTGTGCGGCGCGAAATTCGAGGTGTTTCGACTTGGATCTTCGGCAACAAACAGAGTTTGTCTTCTTTTATCTCTTCTAATTTTTATTATGCAATCCATGAACATGTGTGTTAGTTGCAAATCCATTATGAACTAATTTTATTTTTCTAGGGCTTTGATGTAGCCTAGTTTTGAGAACACATTTTTAATTTCATATTATTTTTCCAAGGTTGTGTGTTTAATTTTTGTTCTTAATGCTTACAATTGTTTGCCCAACTTTTGTATGATTTATTGGATCATGGAGAGACCGAGAGGTAATTTTTGATTTTGAATTATAGAATTAAACACCATTTATTGAGCAAAATTAGAGATGATTACCGCGATTGGTATGACTATAAAGAAATCCATAGAACTTAATGAGTCTTCAATTAATTAAATTTGCATAGAGATATGATAAACTGTTTGTTCGAGATATTTTTGATGTTGTTTGAGAGAAAATATTGAACACTTCAAGGATTTTGGTCTACAACTTGGAAAAGTAACATTTGTTGTCAAATGAAATTATGCATTGTGTTGGATTAACTAGGTGAAATCAACAGCCCTAGAATTTGTTTTGCCATTAACAAACTATCAAATTTCGGATTTCGTTCCTTTTAATTAGTTTAATTCTTTCATTTAGATTAATTTAATTTAGTTGCTATTTTTTATCATCTTTTCGATCTTGCAAATAGTAGTTGATCTAGTCAATTTTGGTACTCAATAAAATAATTAGACCTTGTAGGTTTGACACTCTTTTCACTTACTATTCTACTTGTTACGATTTTGTACACTTGCAAATAATTCACATCAGTAATATTTTGATTTATTGTTTGCTAACCCTGGATGTGCTAATTTATTATTTTTTTGTATACACACTCGTAGAAGCAATAAGTTTAATTAAAAAACTGATATACTGAACATAAAATCAAATTTGTAATTTTGAAGAGTCAATGGGATCTAGATGAATATGACGTAGTCTTTGTCATATCTCCATCATAATCAGTTTTAGTTTCTCTTGATCTAATCTTTAATATAATTACAAACTCTCGATACTGTCCTTTATTATTAGATTACGAATGAATCTCTCCTTCACACGTTCTGTAACATCTCGTACTTAAAGAGTATATATATCATTATAATATTATATTGGGAGAATATAATAATATATATATAATAATAATAGTTAGAAGTGGTAGTTGGGCCTATAGGAGGGTTCTATGAATCTTGGTGTACGGAAATGGCCAAAGAATATAAAAAATGAGAAGATGGGACTGTGGTGGGGACCGAATGAGAGAGGGGTGGCTGCATTGTGCAGCCACGTGGAGGTGGAGGTGGCAGTGGGGCTGCTATGTGTATGGGCGCGCGAGAGAAGTCAGGGTGATGTGGGATTTATTAATCCCACATCGAAGGAGATTAGGGATTAATTAGAATATATATAGTATAGCCTATGATCAAGAGTAACCTACAAGCTATAGCACCTTTTGTAAGGCAAACTTGTAGTGGGCAGTTGGTAGAATTTATTTTGTTCGTGTGTACGTGCACGCGTAGCCGCGTGCGAAGCTGAACGGGGCTCGGGGCGCTACAGATGGTATCATAGCCTAATTTCGACACTGGTCGTGATGCCACAATGGTTGCAAGACCAATACAGATGGCGGAGGACCAATACGGATGGCATAGATACCGTGTGGGTCACATTGACTAGAAAGAAGATCCTGAATCAGGTTGCATGTCCCGGGCTCAGCGAGGACGCTGAGTTCTTAATTGGGAGTGTGCAACATCTCGTACTTAGGAGTACATATATAATATTATATTGGGAGAATATATATATATATATATATATATATATATATAATAGTTAGAAGTGGTAGTTAGGCCTACAGTAAGGTTCTATGGGCCATGGTGTATGGAAATGGACTAAAGATAAAAAGAAATGAGAAGATGAGGCTGTGTGGTGGGGCCCGGATGAGAGAGGGGTGGCTGCATTGTGCAGCCACGTGGAGGTGGAGTTGGCAGTGGGGCCCAGAAGGGGCAGCTGCTGTGTGTATGGGTGCGCGAGAGAATCCGGGGTGATGTGGGATTTATTAATCCCACATCGGAGGAGATTAGGGATTAATTAGAATATATATAGTATAGTCTATGATCAAGAGTTACCTACAAGTTATAGCACCTTTTGTTAGGCAAGCCTGTAGTGGACAATTGTTAGGATTTGTTTTGTTCGCATGTGAGCGCACGCGGCTACGCAGGGCTTGGGGCGCTACATGTTCAATAAATGAAAACACCTAGAACCACATTTCCTGTGTGTTACATAATAAATAACAAGAGAAGAGTGATGGTATGCTAAACTTTTAGGAGAAGAAGCGATAAGAATGAACGAATATATGGTATTTAGCTGATTTTTTTACCTCTATTTATATATGATTAGGGTTTAATCGGGGTTTGGGTTTGAATCCTAACTCAAAGGTCTATAGCATTTTTTCTTTTATAACAACAGATATTAAATCAGGTACATACATTTCAGACATCTATTGATGTAACGAACGAATAACGTTTCAAACACTGGTTTCGGTAACATTAACATGTCCAAAATGATATAACGGCCGGAATAACTGTTGTCACGGGTGATATTTAAAACATTGATTATGTATGATCATCTTTCATTATTAACCCAATTATGAAACGAAGAACTTTTCTTCAATTTACCCTTCTTGATTCGTCGAGAAACTCTTGTTTATTCAAGGTCTGTAAGCTTGTACAAGATCAAGCAAATTGTCTATCTTTTGTCCTGTGTCAAGTGGTATCAGAAACAACAAAACGAAACTTTCTATTCGAAAAGGATTTTGGCACCATGCAACCAGTCTTGTTGAGCCCCGATTGTTCAGGAATGTTTTGGACATCTCTTCCTGAAGAGAATCCCCCTCCAGTTCCTTTGTTGATGGTGGGTGATCCCTCACCAACAACTCAAGGAATTGCCCCTTCATTTAATCCCTCTCACAGTGGTAAGTTTTTTTTGGTTGGGAGGTCAGAGTTTTCATTGATCCTTCTCAATAGTCGGAGATACCGACCCCTCGGTACCTTCCTACTATCCCATGTTCCAATCTATGAAGCACGGGTACTCAAAACGGTCCCCGTACCAGTACCGGGTGCGTAGTCGGGTCGGGTACGCGCGGATACGCTCCGGATACGTATCGGGTGTGTATCCGAGCTTTTTTTAATTTAAAAAATATATATTTACTAGGTGCGGGTTGGGTGTGTATAGGTGCGCGCAGGTGCGCCTGGGGTGCAAGCGGGTGCGCCCAATTGAATATAACATTAAAAAAAACAATAATATCTGTTTCTCTCTCAATTTTTCAGATTTGAGTGTTTCTCTCTCTATCTCTCTTCAATCGCTCGATCCCGCTTTCTTTCACTAACAAACCTTAATCCCCAATCGAAGTTTCAATTTCCATCGTCGCAGTCGTCGATTGCCTCGCCTAACTTCGATTGGCCGATGTCACTCTCCCCAAAGCCCAGACCGACGACCACTCTCTCTCCCAAGCCCCGACCGATCGACCACTTCGATTGACCGAGATTGCCTGCCTATTCCTCTACTACTGTGTGCCACAGCCTTCCCCCAAATTTCCGGCCTCTTCCTCTCTCTCTACCGCTGTGTGCCAGACCACCGACGGCGATTGATCGTTGTGCGCCTCTTCCTCTCTCTACCGCTGTGTGCCAGACCACCGACGGCGATTGATCGTTGTGCGCCTCTTCCGCTCTCTACCGCTGTGTCACTCCACTTCATCTCTCTCTCCCAAGGTTTGATCCGCCTCTTCATGTATACAAATTAGATGAGATCATGAGAATGAATGAGAAGTATGAAATATTGAGTTACTATGGAATGAATGAGAAGTGTTTGGGGTGTTAATAGTCCACTCAGTTCACTCATCACTGAGATGTTAATTCATTCTAATTCTTCTTAGTTTTTCTTAGTTAGTTCACTGAGTTCATTTTCTTAGTTAGTGTTGACATGAATTTGGGGTTTAATAGTTCACTGAGTTCTTCTTAGTTAGTGTTAACATGAATTTGGGGTGTTAATAGTTCGCTAAGTTCATTCTAATTATTCTTTTGTTAGTTTTTCTAGTTCAAGTTCACTGAATTTGTTAGTTTTTCATTTTGCATTTTTTTAGTTCATTCTAATTCTTCTTAGTTAGTTCATTCTAATTGTTAGTTTTCAATTACAAATTCTAATACTTTTTCATTTTATTATAGATTTTCTATTTTCATTGAGAATGACTTCTACGGATGCGATTAATACACCTCCTAATGAGGAAAACGTACCCGAGTTATTACAATTTCTAGATTTCAATCATTTTTCTAGTTATTATAATTTTTTGGAATTTGGTATTTTTTAACATAATATATATTAAAATTATTATTTTTATATTCAACGTACCCGTATCCTAAATTTTTGAGAAATCACATATCCACGTACCCAAGTCGTGTTGTACCCGTATACAGGGCCGGCCTTGAGTTTCCAGGCGGCCAAAGCGAAAGGATCAAATGATTATTTTTGGGGGCCCCTAACTACAATATAATTTTTTTACGCGCAAAATATGTGTCTATATTTACAAGGGGAATACAATTTTGGGGGCTCCTAAAAGTGCAAAAAAATCGGGGACCTGAGGCGGCCGCCTCACCGGCCTCAAGGTGGGGGCCGGCTCTGCCCATATACCGTACCCGTGTCCGTACTAACATAGGTTCGAATGCTTTCCAACCACTGGCACGCCTTGATCAAGATGCATGATGCCTTACTCGTCATTCAGTTGTCGCTCTGATAGTTACGTGGTCTATCAAAGATCGTTTCAAGCACCGAAAGGTTCAAGGTCCCCAAAGGCTACGAACCGTTAATCCTCGAACCTTTGGGATCGCTGCGAGTATCCTTGACGATATGAGATTCCATCAAGATGAGACCTCCGGGACACGCCTTATGCCTTTCAATGAAGAAAAAGGGCAAAATATAGTAATATACATAACTAAGGGCTTTATCAACAAAAAAAATTTAAGCTCACAAATATATGTAATTGAATTTTCAGATAAATTGTAATAAGGACAGACGTGAAGAAGCAAATATAGTAAATGACAATATCATACAGGATTTTGATCTGCCCATTTCCATAACTGGTGTAGCTCTTTGTTTCCCAATCTCCACCGTGGTTTTCTATAAGAATAAAACAAATGACAAGGATGAGTCTTAATAGAGAACAAACAATAGTATCTTGTCATCATATTCGCTGTACAATAACATAAAATAAAATAAGAAACAGTGTAATCTGAAATTTCACTACATACAAGGACATCATATTTTGTACAATTGAAGATCAGACCTCGCTTTAAAAAATTTAGATTGTATTCTGATAATGATTTCCAACACTAAATGTATGGCTTTTTAGAAGAGATCACTTGAGAGATTTACAGTCATACCCAATTACCAAACACGGAAATAACTGACTAAATACCCAGAAAATGGGGTTAAAAACACCCTTGTCAAGAGTCAAATCAAATGAATAATAGGGTTAGTTGATCTTCTTCCCGGTCACTGTCAGTGAAGTTTAATTACCACTGAGACTATATAGTTCTGCAGGAGTTGTTAGAATGTGAAGGGGGGAGATAAAGTCTATGGCTGCAGATCTTCGATATCCTTATTTGAATTTGGGTAATGTTGCACCCACTACCAATTTCACTACTTTTCTCTTCACACTACCTTAGATGCACACTGTTATTGGAGAGTTCTACCACCTACTCCCCACCTACTATCCAATAAAAGTGGAAGTGTGCGACGTAAGGTAGTGGAGAGGTGAAGAGATAGGTAGTGGAATTGATAGTGGGTGTGGCATTACCCTCTGAATTTATGCTAAATTTGAAAAAAAAAAAAAACCCTCGAGTGTATGGGTTTATGAAAAAACACCCCTCAATTTTTATGTTTCGAAAAACACCCGTAATTGGTCCACCAAATTTTCGTTTGAAAAACTACCCTGAACTAAGTTAATGATATAAAAATTACCCCTGAACTATTATTTGTAATATAAAAAACAACCCTGAACTATCATTAAAGTTGAAAATACCCTCCCTTAACTGTGTTCTGAGGGGTGTTATTTGAGAAAAAAGTTAGAGGGGTGTTTTTTTCAAAAAATAAAAGTTGAGGGGTGTTTTTTTTCAGAAATGTGTACAATTGAGGAGTGTTTTTTCAAATTTAGCCGTGAATTTATAACTAAGGCCATCAAAATATACATGACTTATAAAATGGTAACACTGTAAATTCCCAAATCTAATGCAGCCAGAGGATCTTTCCGTGTTTAGCTTGTTGTATAGCAATATGTCCAGAATTGAAGATACACAAGCTGCAGCCATCAATAGCTGACAAGATCACAGAAAACAACATACAATACTCAAATAGTATATGTATCCTCTAAAAATTAGCGAACCCTTGATGACATTTAAAGCAAATATTGCATCTAGACATGTTAATTCAGTATTTCACCCACAAAGATCAAGGTTTGTTAAACTAAAATGACGGTTCAAAAGAAAACTGAATAAACTAAAAAGATTTCATGATGAGATATAAAAACTGGATGAACTGGTTTAAAAAGAGACAAGATTTAGCATATAACATCTCTTTTGAGACTACCTATGATGCTTATTACGAATCCAAATGAGCTCTTAAAAATTTGACGTGACATGAATTTATTGACAAAACATTTAGTCACAAGTCAAGAAAGAATGACTCATTAAACATTGTACCTTTTTTTAGGTGCTTCTTGACCTGTTTTATTGTCAGTAGTTGGCTTTTCAAATGGTGGACAGCTATCTCGTTTCCACCAGACCTAGATGTAGTTAGGTAATAGATCGATTCAAGCAGCCAATTGCGGATAAGGGGAATGTTCCGAAAGATAAATAGTAATCAAAAGGAACAATGCTTACCCAGTTTTTCTCTCGTTCTAATATATGCTCAATACTTTTAAGGAACTCCTTGCCTTTAGGCGGAATAGTTTCAAGCAATTTCTTTACACGATCTTCGCAGGATTTAATTTCCCCTTTCTGGAAAAACAAAATTTAGATATATTAGGCACTACATAGGACAATGATAAAGCCATGTGGCCATGGAACGCTACATGTACTTATGCAGGAAGAAGAGAGAACACAGCATAAATTAATCTGAATGCAACTTCCAAAATACAGTATAGTTATTAAAGATTAAACAGGATTAAAGAGGTGAATGAAGAATGTGTCTTTGGTTGTTACCTAGAAAATTTGGGTTCATTATATTACTTTTTTTGTTCAGAAGCAAAAAGAAAAACATATACAGTGAAACCTCATGACTTGTTACAGGTATCAAAGAATATAAAGTATAAACTAGATGCTGACAAAATCCAATGTTTACATTTTGTGAATTTTCTACGAGTAACATTAATGTATAAACAAACTGAATATGCATCAATTGCAAAGTTCCAAGGCTTCCTTATCAGGAACGCACATGACGATTTAAGGCATAGCATAAGAGGCCATAAAATATACAACATATTCAAATACACCAAACAAATCCATGTGCTCATCTCATTGTTGCCATTGTCGTCATCTAACTGTTTCCCATCAAAAAAATTAGCCCAACCAAAATTCAATATAAGAAGGCTCAACATAAGACTCAGAGACATTTGTATTTCCAACTGTCAACCTAGCATCAACTCTCTACAAAGATAAAAGGAACCTATGGACAACAGAGGGGTCTAGTAAGCAGCTTGCAGACAGGGCTACCCTATCACACAACTTAAGGATATAAACCAAATTCCACCTCCACAAATTTCTCATAAACTAAATAATGTGCAAGGAATCTAACAATGATAAATTTCTTAATCTGTCTTCGGCATTATATAAGATAAACTGTAAAACTAAAAGCAATCCATAATAAGAAACCAGTTACACCAATTAAAAGAAATATGGGAAACCTAATTATCTATTGAGGTCTGTGAGGTCGAGAGTGAACTAATCAAGGATGTTCAAGTTATATATACATCACTAACCATGCTTTCTGAGGGCCCATCTTTGTCACTCTTCCCAGGAGTCTACAGAAAACATGAAATATTTACTGTTAAAATGACAATAGCAACTGTATAGAAAAAATAGCAGGATATATAATTCTCCAGCAGGAGGGTAAAAACAAATAACAACAAACATATTGTAAGCAGAACAGCTATCGGATCTGAAATTACGTGTTCTAATGAGAGAGAGAGAGAGAGAGAGAGAAGGGGGGGGGGGGGGGGTAGTCAATTTTATTCCAAAGCACGATTGCAATTTTATTCCAAAGCACGATTGCAAGATAATCAAATCTAAATTGAGGAAGGGAAATACTCGGATAATGGTGGCAGCAGAATCAACCCTATCCCTACCAACCGCCTTAGCCAAACTGGCTCTTCACAGAAGGCTGTTTTAATTATGGTGGCAGCATAATAGACCCTAGTTTGATGGGGCTTTGCTGATTTTGTGTCGCAACTTCCCTGTGCTTCGAGTTCAAGGCTCTTTTAGACAGAGTAAAGTCCTCAACCACGCTAAGCTAGTGAAAGTTCAGCAGCTCCTCACACATTGTGAACCACGATAAGGGGAGAGGGTGTTAAGGTGCTTCTGTAAATGATATGGCTAAAAATAGGATTAAATCGGGACCGTTCAAATCGGACACGAATCTTAAAGCTCTCAGGGATAAAACGGAAATTTCACCTACAAACGGGTCTGAAATGGGAGCAACAGAAGATAATGGTGGCAGCAGAATCAACCCTATCCCTACCAACCGCCTTAGCCAAAATGGCTCTTCACAGAAGGCTGTTTTAATAATGGTGGCAGCATAATAGACCCTAGTTTGATGGGGCTTTGCTGATTTTGTGTTGCAACTTCCCTGTGCTTCGAGTTCAAGGCTCTTTTAGACAGAGTCAAGTCCTCAACCACGCTAAGCTTGTGAAAGTTCAGTAGCTCCTAACACATTGTGAACCACGATAAGGGGAGAGGGTGTTAAGGTGCTTCTGTAAATGATATGTCTAAAAATAGGATTAAATCGGGACCGTTCAAATCGGGCACGAATCTTAAAGCTCTCAGGGGTAAAATGGTAATTTCACCTACAAACGGGTCTGAAATGGGAACTGGGTCTTTCTTCAAAGCCCAATAACCCATAAACGGATTTCTCATATTGGGTATGGGTAGCAGCCCGCTACAAACCAGCCCAAGATATTTAAAGAGTAATTTGAATTCATGGTTATCTCTATGAAACGATTTAAACTCTACATCTTATCCAAAAACACCAGAAAGTAGAGATAAATCCTTATCTCGAAACGGATCCCCAAGGCGACTATAAATACCCATCTTCCCCCACCATAACAAGGTAATCAATCTTTTTTCCACATAAAACTGTTTCATAATCTTCCTGATTACTGACAAGAGCATCGGAAGGTTCGTCGCCGGGATCCATCCCGGTGTATCGAACTGTTTTGCAGGTCAACGGCAGCGGCAAGAAACCAGTCAAACGTCGGTGAAGGTCAACAAGTTTGCTTTATTGTTTCCAAAAAGAATCCATAAATTCATCTATTTGCACCCACATCAAAATCAGCAGTAACAGATTGACGCCGTCTGTGGAAAACAAAAAAAGCAATCCAACCTTCATCAGCGAAAGTCGTTTTCAAACCATGCATCCGAAAGAGAAGGAAAAGTAGCGACCTCCAGCCGAAGAGCCACTCATCTTCCTCCTCTTCCAGTCCAAAATGTTCTTCCTCAATAGCCTCCTCCTCAACAGGCCCCTCCAGGGTCTCGGGGGACTGCCCGAGGGGGCTCTTGTCGGAGTCGTCCAAAGAAACATCCTCTTCATGACCATGTCTCGGTCCACAATCCTTCAGTTGACTCTATGGCTTCCCAAAGCCCTCCCGAGCAAGATCTCCGTCAAGTAATTGTTAACCACCAGCAGGGGGCTGACCTCCGAACTGGCTTAAATGGATGGCGAGCCCTTAAGGAAGTCCATCAACCTGAGCACCCAGGGGCCTCGAGAGTTCGAACCCCCCGCAGACCGAGGACCAGTAGATCCCCTCCCCGGAGGAGGCGAAGAGTCCCCTCCACGTCATCGGCGGAGAAGTCATACTCCAGTAAGCCGAGCAACAGCTAGGGACCGCCGAGCTGGAAGGGCACCAGTCACTCAGGCCAAGCTCCAGAACTTCAAACGAGATATCATGCGAGCTCACAATATCGCCGCGAGTCACGATCAGCGGGTGCCCAGTCCTCAACCTGCCTCGAGCTTTCACCGTCACACTCCTAGTCCCCTTTCGCATAAGGATGAGTCCCGGGGATCAGCGAGATACGACCGAAGGGAATACTCGGTGTACCGCCGTCTCCACGAGATGGAGAGGCGCCTTAGCAGATAGGACAGAGAAGAGGAACAACGGGCAAGAAATTTCCGCCCGAGCATGCCTCCGTTCTCCCGGACCATCATAGACACCCCGGTTCCGGAAGCCCCCTCACTTTGAGTCATACAACGGGGAGTCGGACCCTGCAGACTACATCGAGAGTTTTAAAAATCTCATGATGATCCACCAGGCTTCGGATGCACTCCTTTGCAAAACCTTCCCGGACACGCTGAAGGGGCCCGCAAGAGAATGATACTCACGACTTGCCCCGGCCTCCATCTTCTCCTTCGATCGGTAGGGCTTTTCCTTACTCATTTCGTGAGTAGCCGCCGGGCCGAAAAAACAAGTGCATCTTTGGTGACCCTCAGCCAAAGAAAGAGTGAAGACCTAAGAGATTATGTTCTGCGCTTCACCGCCGAAATCCGGTCTATTGCCTTCCTCAACCAATCAATAGCCTCGGCAGCATTCGGGCACAACGTCACTAACGCCGACCTCAAGGCGTCCCTTACCAAGAAGCCTCCTCGAGACTTCTCAGAACTCCTGCTTAGGAGTGAGAAGTACATCCGAGTGGAAGAGGCTCTTAACCCCTACTCTTGAGGAATCGTCTTCCGGTAACAAACGGAAGAATACGAGCGAAGAAGGGTCCCAGAAATTCCAGAGGGACGACAATGGTCAACGCCGCCCAGCTCCTCGTTTTGAGAAGTTCACCCCCCTCAATGCTAGTATATCAGCAGTTCTTCTAGAGGTAAACAAGGAAAGGCTACTCCGCGCTCCCCCTAGAATGAATACCCGTGGTAAGAAAAGGAACAGGGATAAGTGGTGCCGCTTTCACAGGGGCCACGGCCACGACACGATGATTGTCGGACTCTCAAAGAGAATATCGAAGAACTCATACAGCAGGGACACCTGGCCAAGTTCGTCCGAAAAGACGAGGACGATCTTCTACCCCGAGGAGCCTACAAGAGAACAGAGAGGCCCACCGAGTTCCAAGACCCCGAACCTGGGGCTACCCTCCACCTTATCCATGGAGCTCCAAGGGGGAAGAACCAAACTCCTCCCAAGAGGCCTTCACCCTATCGTAGAAGTAGGATTTCAGTTTTCAATAAGGCCAATGCTTATAACACGGCCAAAAAGCATGTAATAATGGCTCGCCCATTAAAGTGGCCACTTAGTTTGTTTCAATAAAACAGCTTTATTCTATTAAAAATTATTGCATTTGCCTCATTTCTATCTCTCTGGGTCACATCTACGACCCGTTAAATGGTAAGTTCGGAGCCCAGCTTGTTCTACAAGGCTGCTCCCACAACTTACTAAGCTCACAAGACGAGTTTGGAATCCAACACTTGGTTCGACGCCGCTTTAGCTGCTTGCGAACGAGCAAATGCGAAGTAGCTCACCATTCGAAATTGCTCCTACAACTCGTTAAACACCCTCAAACAATAAGTTCGGAGTCCAACACTTGGTTCGATGCCGCTTTATCTACTTGCGAACGAGCGAGTACGAAGTAGCTCACCATTCGAAATTGCTCCCACAACTGTTGAAACTCTCTTAAACAACAAGTTCGGATCACAACTCTTCCCTCGAGTTGCTCCTCAAACTTGTCTCCCGAATGGCTCTCTCTTAGATCCTGGTGAAGCTCTTCGCTCAGCTCGCCTGTAGAGCGGACCTTCTTCTCAACGAGTTCGGAACACAACTCTTCTCTAGAATTGCTCCTCAAACTTGTCTCGACTCTCTCCTAGAGCGTGGGGATGATTCTTCGTCCCACTCGCCTCCCAAGTGGACCTCTTCACAATGAGTTCGGAGCACAACTCTCCCCTAAAGTTGCTCCTCAAACTTGTCTCCCAAACGGCTCTCTCTTAGAGCCGGTGATGCTCGTCCTCCCGCTCACCTCCTGAATGGCCTTCTTCCAAGACAGTTCGGAGCCTAACTCATCTAGAGACGCGCCCACAACTCACCTCCAAGAATGGATCTTCCCAAGAGTCATACGAAGCACTTTTCAACTTCATGAAGACAAAGATGTTGCGGGACTATTTTGACCATGAAGAAGGATAATTCTTCAATTGACTTCTAAAGAGAAATTGTAGATCTTCGGGTCAGCTTCGAAACGAGGGGTCACACGCCCCGATCCGACCTTCGTAGCACCGGAAAAATGAATTACAATACAGCTGCCCCGAGTGTGAAATTAGGAAAAACGTTGCCTCAAAAAGCGCGTTCGATCAAGATCCGACGACTCAGATTGAGCCACATCCCTCGGAGTCGGATCCGAACAAACGTGGCTTCGAACATGAAATTGGGCAAAACGTTGCCTCAAAAAACACGTGGATCAAGATCCAACGGCTTAAATTGAGCCACATCCCTCGGAGTCAAATCTGACCAAACGTGGCTCCGAGGGTGAAAGTGGGGGAACGTCGCCTAAAAAAGTGCGGTCGACCAAGATCCAACGGCTCGGATTGAGCCACGTCCCTCAGAGTCAAATCCAAGCAAACGTGGCTGCTCTGAGCGTGAAAGTGGGAAAAACGTCGCCTCAAAAAGCGCGCTCGATCAAGATCCAATGGCTCAGATTGAGCCACGTCCCTCAGAGTCAAATCCGAGCAAATGCGGATCCGAGCGTGAAAACATAGAAAAATTCAACCTCAAAATTCGTGCTCAGTCACGATCAACGGCTCGGATTCGCCGAACAAACAAACAAAACAAAAAAAGGACAAAAGGGTTAACGGGTTGGGTTCGGACCCGTTAGAGACCCGAACCGCAACCACTCCTCTCCTTCTTCACTCAGCGCCAAAACCCATAACAAGCTCGAGTTCCCCTTCACCGTCTCCGAGCTTCACCCTCGCCGACCTTCTCCGTCATCGAGCTCTCGTCAACGAGCTCAGCTTCTCAAACACGGAGCTCCAACCCTCCACCTTCGCCACAGGTAGCCGAAGCACAGAGCTTCGTCGAACTCCAACTTCCTCATCGAGCTCCCCTTCACCGTCTCCGAGCAGCTCGACCAACTCCGAATCCACTGCCTCTGAGCTCCTTACCCAACTCCGATTCCACTGTTTCCGAGCTCTTTCTCGCCAACAGTCGAAGCTCCGAGCCCAACTCTTCTTCTTCTTGCCAAGCTCATGCTCCTCCATTGTCGAAGCGCCGAGCTCCCTCCATCACCCTCCGTCACCTTTGTGAGCTCCAGCGTCGAGCTCCCCATGCTGAGCTCGACCCCTCCTCTCATCTACACCGTCGTCGAGCTCTCGACCTCGACTCCAACTCCGAGCTTCAACCGCCTCGACCAAGACCCCTCCTGAAGCTCGGCCTCACGAGCTCCAACTCTCGTCAACAAGCCCCCGTGCTGAGCTCCTCCCTTCGAGCTCCAATGTCGCCCTCGGAGAAGTCGAAGGAGGGAAACAGCGCGTGGTTGAGCAAAGAACACAAGGAAGACGGCGAAAAAAAAGGAAGAAAAAGAAAAAGAAAAAAAGGCCACGTGGCAGTCAACGTTGACCGGCCACGTGGCGACGTCTGGTGGGTCGGCGGAGGTTCCAACCAAACCGTGTTTCGAATGTGAAATGAGAGAAAAACACCCCACTTTGAGATGCGCGCACTCTGATCATGATCAACGCACAGAATTGCGCCACGTGTACAGGTAATATTTAACTTATTTATTTAATTGTATTAATTATTTAAAAAAATCCAAAATTTTAATTAAAAATCGAAAAAAATAATTAAAAAATTCTTTAAAAATTATTAATACGGAAAATAATTTTAAAATTCTTAAAATAATAATTATTAAATTAGAATAATTAATTAAAATTTTCGATAATTAATTATTTAAATTTGGAAATTGAATAAAAAATTCAAAAAATGATTAATTGGAAAAAAATCAGAAAAATCTGGAAAAATCACAAAAAATCCAGAAAATACTGAGAATAATTTTGAGCATTTTACAAGCTCAGATTGACACCGTTACACCTCGAGCAAGATCCAAACTCCTTTAAGAACTCCGATAAAATCTCATACGCCATTAGAACAACAAAATTACTCCTCAAAGGCTGTTAAACTCAGTCTTCGGAAGTGGGGGCTCGTGATATGGCTAAAAATAGGATTAAATCGGGACCGTTCAAATCGGGCATGAATCTTAAAGCTCTCAGGGGTAAAACGGTAATTTCACCTACAAACGGGTCTGAAATGAGAACTGGGTCTTTCTTCAAAGCCCAATAACCCATAAACAGATCTGTCATATTGGGTATGGATAGCATCCCACTACAAACCAGCCCAGGATATTTAAAGAGATTCAAATTCATGGTTATCTCTATGAAACGATTTAAACTCTACATCTTATTCAAAAACACCAGGAAGTAGAGATAAATCCTTATCTCGATACGGATCCCTAAGGCGACTATAAATACCCCTCCCCCACCATAACAAGGTAATCAATCTTTTTCCACATAAAGCTCTTTCATAATCTTCCTGATTACTGACAAGAGCGTCGGAGGGTTGGTCGCCGGGATCCATCCCGTTGTATCGAACTTTTTTGCAGGTCAACGACAGCAGCGAGAAACCAGTCAAACGTCGGTGAAGATCAACAGGTTTGCTTTATTGTTTCCAAAAAGAATCAACAAATTTATCTGTTTGCTCCCACACTAAAATCAGCAGCAACAGTAAACTAAAGGGCATAATTCTGCAATTTGTTCGCATCGAAATTGATCTAATCCCAAGGATGGAGACTTCAAAGGCTAATGGGCTCACTAAGCTAGCACATGCGACTATTTTGAAGTTTTAGTTCTCCAAAACTATGTTTGATGAAAATTCTAAAAAGTGTCAACAATGATAATGAAGAACAAATTTAATCTATGGAGAACCAACCATGTTGAATGGACCCCATTGACAAATATTTGCAGTAAAACGAGCTGTCAATAAAAGAAAAGAAGCCTTTCTAATAAGTCTGTGCTCTGGAAGATTTTTTTTTTTAAATAGCAAGGCCGTAGCCACCCCCCAACCAACCCAACCCCTCCCTCTCCCCCCTCCCCCCTGCACACAGACACGCAATTTCATCCCGTGATAAGGGATTGATGCGAGAGGGGTTCAAACCCCCAACCTTTTGCTCACTAGTGAGAGGCTTACCACTAGACTACTAGGGGACTTATCTGCTCTGAAAGATTTGATGACCTACCAATAAAAGTAAAAAAGTCCGTTTAGTAATGTTTGAGCTCTGAAATATTTGTCCAATTAATGATGTGCTGCACAAAAAGTCAAGAAGGTTTTTCTTGGAGGTGTGGTTAGGATCTACTAGGCAAGAAATATTTTAGATGATGGGAGATCTCAACAAATAAGTTAGTTGACTTCAAATAACTTGGCTGGCTTCAAACAAGAGATTATGGTACAGCCTAAAATATGGCAGTTCGACTATTTCAAAGTATGTAGATCAAAACCATCTTGCAAGTCACTTCTATTTGCTGATTGTTTCTTAAATTACTAGACATGTGATTATATGAGCAGTGGTGATTTTTGGCATTGAACCAAAGAATCATACTGAAGCATATGGAAACTAAAGAAACTTAAAGGATTATGTTAATGAAATAAAGGATGGAAAATAGATGATGCTCTTAACATAGACTTGATAGTGATATCTGAAGTCATAATACTATAAAGGGAAAAACAATGACCTGTAGACATAAATATATTCTATGAATTATACTAGTATACCTTGAGATAGTCAAACAATATAAGGCACTGGAGCAAGATATGGCGACGAAAACCAGGATCTTTTAACTGTGTAATAAATAAAATGTAAGAAAACAAGTAAAAGAGTAAGGAATGTCAAACTTCGAAAGTCCTCATTACACATTACCTCTAAACCCATCAACTTACTGCTTGTCAGATACTTGATACTAAAAGCAGCTTCCTCTTGCTCAAGATTGTTAGCATCTCCATCATCATCAGTCAAAGGCTGAGCTTCAAAAGCATCCAGTACAACCTATAACATTCACAATTCGAGGAGGAATAAGTACAGTTATATGTGATTAAAAAAAATCCCAAGACTTATTCAAATGATTACAACCTATCATAATAAGAAGGGACAATTATTAATACCCAAAATTGAATCATGATTCATTTTTTAATCCAACATGATTTAAGAATTTCAAATTAACCCAATTCCCAACACCTAATTTTTTCTCAAACCCAATACTTATTTATCTCTACTACTATAATGGGAGAAGGGCCTTAGTGTAATTTGTCCATATCCCAACCCGTGCAACGCACGTTTAATTAAACTCTACAATATAAACCAATGAAATACGTACAGCACACGTTCAAATTTATTACCCTCTCCCTATCTCTCAAAAAAACCAAAAACCCTACCCTCTTCATCTCCCTCTCTCTCTGCACCTGCTCAGGTGCCCTGTGGGAGAAGGATCATGATCAGTGAATGTCAGTCTATTATTTTACATGTTCCGCACGTGCTTCTCCCATTATAATATTGATAAATAGAATATAAAAAAATATTGTTCAGACGTGCATGTCACGTGTATTTACTAGTCATAAGCAATGCAAAAATATAATAGTCTACAGTCTACTATAGCATTACTGCCTATTTTTCCCTTAATCTCCAAATTCAAGATCTGGATACCCCACTCTCCTCCATCTTCTTCTTTTCTCCAAGTCTCCCACCTCTAATCCGCAGAATAGGAAAAAAAACAAAAACAAAAAAATTGAAAACAAAAAGTAACGAAAGAATGAATGAAAAATAATTGGGGCTGGGGTTTCCTTGTCGATCCGCGATAGAGATTGAGGTCATCGGCATGGTCAATTTCCTTGTTGGCTTTTTTAGGGGAGCTCTGATAAGGGGTTTGTTGTCAAGCACGTGGATGGAAGATGATAAAGCCCATTCGGTTCTGGGTTGGTAGGTTAGTTGCTGATGCATTTACGTTCATGTGAGATGTTTAATGTGTTCCTGTGTGGTTCATTGTATTCTGGCAACTAAGTAGTCGTGCGCTCGTGATGAATTCTGTCAATGGGTAGATGTGGTTCACTTGTTTCTTTCATCTGCCCAATGTATTGTAAGTTGCTATCACTTTAAGTGATATCAAGAAGAGGAAACTCATTCTCTTGTTTGAATGGTGTATTTGGGTGACGGGTTTGATGCCCAAGGCAGGTCATATTCTTATAAAGAAACAAAGCATTGAAAAGGGAAACTAAATAATGAGCGCAGAATATTTGGAAGAACCAACAAAGAGGACTATGGGAATCTCTCGGTTTGTCAAGAATGACAAATTGACAATTCCAATTCAATCCTTGAAACAACTTTACCTGACTCTTAAAATTTTTTATTCTAAACCCCGAATAAAAGCCAATATTTTAGCAGAAAATAGTGTTTGAGACAAGGGCAAATAAGGAAATAACAAAATAAAAAGTTGAATGGAGAAGTTGGATCTAAAAGATAATCATCTTTAGAAATTGCGCATTTAAATGTATTTAAAACTGATTGGATTCTTAATCAGGTTATATTTTCCCATAACAGGAGGTAATAAAAACTTCAACAAGATACATGTATATACCATTAAGTTGGTTGAAAACTTTTGCCACTTGGTTGTGAGAAGTGTAAGGGGAGCTGGGTTGCTAAAATGTTCCTGAAAAGAAAAGGAGCAAAAGTTGCAGAAATAATCAGCAGAATAATCAGCTTCCAAATTCATCAAAGAAAAACTATATGTGCATACTTTATACACACAGTTATATTGAAAGTAGTAGATAGCACTTGCAGATGCTGAGTGCAAGAAGCACTCTGATACTGTACCAATTGTGCCATAACTTGCCAACAAAAATTAATAAAACTTGTGCTTAATTATGTCAGTTATTGACTCTTAGTTGATTAGCCTAGCTAGAGCATTACCCTCACATCATATTCAATATACCATGTATAGTGAAGTAAGCAGCTTCCTAAATACCTAGTTATGATTTATTTCCATTGCCTATAGCTGCCTTACCTATAAAAGGAAACTAAATAGATATTTGAGTAGTTACTCTCATGTCGCAAGAACAATTTTTACTAGATAAAAAAACTGAATCACTCAAGAACAGGTTTTTCACTTTATTTTAAAATACTTGAGATTCAAACCATCTAAACCTAGTTAAAGGCAGAATTCCATGGAATAAAATAAGTCGGTTAATAAATGGAATTTACTACAGCTAATACTATTATCCTAAATTCTATCATACTAATGTCCATATTCTCTTCTCGTTCCTTTCTCATCATGAACAAAATTTGATCTCATCTAATTCTTCATTCCATTAAATTGCTGGTCAGGGAACTTTTATTCGCCAATCACTAAACATTATATTTTCCTTGGACAAACACATTTATATAAAATATACACAGATAATTCCTCTTTAACAACCTTTTATAGAAATATTCAGCTCACAGCAAATTCAGCAGGAAACTTCCAGCAAAAAAGGACAGCAAAATAATAACTAGATGCAAAAAAATAAAATAAAAATAATCTTAGATAAGAACCTGTAAACTCCATAAGGTCTTGTAGAAGACAAAGTCAATTGAAACTCCTGAGACATTAAAAGAACATATTAATCGAGTCGTTGAGGACTGCAAATAATAGTTATGAACCAACAAAAGAGTTCAGATAGGAAGACAAGAAAATAACACGCACAGAAAAACTTTAGGGTGAAAAGTACCATCAGGAACATCTTTCTCATATTTGGTCTCATTTGATGTGTTGAAAACTCCCTTTATATTAACAGCTGTGAGATTCACCATAACGAGATGTGATTAGCAAAAAAATGGTGATATTTTACAACAGAGGAGTAGCCGTCATCTACCTGACCTCTCTGATAATGGGAAGAAGTGAGCAAGAAACATAAGAATCCGTCCACAAAATACAACATCATTTGCCTGGATAATTATGATGTCATTAGCACATAAAAGGGAAAATGCTGCAAAGCATTGTAGAACGAGAGAAGATTTTCAATTAAACCAAATAGACTTGTTATGAGTTGATGCTGAAATCCTAAATTTCCAGACATTATTGAAGAGTGAGCAGAATTTTAAATTCAAAGAAAGTACGAGATGCATAACAAAATTAAATTTGTTCAAAATATTCCATAAATGCATTGAAGTTTAGATTTGAATAACTCTAATTTTGGTATGTCAAAAAGACAGCTATCATTCTGTACCAGACATTATAAAATAATAATCATAATAATAATAATAATAATAAATGTATAATTTTATGGAAAATCAATCAGGCAAGGCCTCCATTATCCAAATAAACTTGAAGGATGCAGTCAATAATAAGGAACTAGTAGTTAGCGATGTAATATATTCACGAAATCAATACAATGGTTTAAGAAACGGGGAAAAACACAAAAGTAGATTCCCAAATAAGTTGACTACCATAGTCCCACAATTCTCTAACCCCTCTGAACCTATATGGCATGCCATTGGCATGATAACTATCTCAAGTGTCTACAAAAACCCTCCTCCAACCAACATTCACCCAAGTGAACTCCCAGCACACATTAACATACACAGAAAAGAGCCATAGTAAACAAATTCTAGCACATGGCAATAACTCCATATACATTTTTCAGATTTTCTAACATATCATACCTTTGAAAGCCTTCGAAGAAGCTGATTGCATGTTCTCAACATCACCAGCTTCCCTCTCCCAAAAAGCTCTTGCTACAAGCAGCAGAAAGATAAAAAAAATAAAAAATGAGTAAATAAGTAGCTGTCTAACTCTTAAGTAGGGATTGATCATTTGGTCACTATTTCAGTAGCTGTGAGGTGATCAACTATTACACACCTTTCCCAATATATCTTGCTTGCTCTCTATGTAACCAAAAACCTCTTTGCAGTCTTTCATGGTTGACATTTCTGTCAAATCTTCTAGTAGCTGAAATATCATACCACCTTCAACATGCCCCCTTTCACAAAGATACAGCACAATGTCTAACAAACAAAGTAAACAAAGAAAATATCAAGAGATGCATGCATATTCAAGTGAATCTATAGGGTGAACACAAGTTGAGAATCCCACATTACTGACAACATAAGTTTTCATAATTAAAATAAATAGTACAGATTTATAACTGAATTGATATTTACGGACCTTTTTGTTTTCATAATTAAAATAAATAGTACAGATTTATAACTGAATTGATATTTACGGACCAAGGAGATGGGGTATCTGACCACGACCATTGTCTCCATCATCCATTGACTGTCCATATTGCATCATTCTTTCACCAGACTGGACTGCGCAGGACTGAACAGCACAGAACAAAAGCATTTAACAAATACTAAAATTCGAAGGTACAATCAATTCAATATGAAATGCCAGGTCTTCCAACAAAAAAGAGTCAGCTAGAAAGCCCAACTGTAAAACGGACTAGATAAGAGAGCACTGCATAATCAATTTAACTATGTAAATAATCAGATATATATTTTTCAAAAAGATTTGGACACAAGGAAAGACAAATGTGTACCCTCTAGAGTAAGAGACAAGAATTCGAAAAAAGGATTTAACACTGGCAACATAGATTTTCAACAATAATTTCAAGTAAACTTCAGATCAATTGCAAGTTATACGAATCATTCAAGGGCAACCCTGTGCTGGAGTGTATATACAAATAATCTGCAATCAACCAAAGGCATAACTTAAACTGTGACATACAAGTATACAGCATAGTGATACTACCACAACCAATATATGGAAACAATTGTATAAACCACAAAAATCCTAACAAGTACAAGGTCTTGAAAAATTAATTCCATGCCAAATTATAGTATCTGACAGCAAGAATATCTATAATCAGCAAGAAGTATAATAAAATTATAAACTGACAAACATCAAATAATGGTCTATAGACTCTCTGACAGAATTCATTTAAGGAATAGATGTTCAAAAACTATAGACAATTGTATGTTCAAACTTTAAGCCTAAAGCTGAGCAAGTCAGGTCACCACAAGTTTCTAGACAAAGCAAATTGAAAAAATCTCAACAGTAGGTTGACAGGTGCGACTTGGATAAGGAGACTGAAATGTCTTTTCCACTAAAAATTGAGTAAAACTGACTCCTTAAACATTGTACATGGTTCTTGCTCAAGCTCACAAACTAAGGAAAGTTAAACCTAGAATCTAGTAAGTCAGTACTCGGCAGTATATGGTTGATGAAGCATAAAAGCAAAGAGCTTAGCAGATGGTTGACAAATGAAGTCTGGAATATGAAACATGAATAGTTTTTCGTGCATCCACATATAGCTAAGTTCAAACTAATCTATTAATAAAGGAAAGGGTCAGCATCTCACCACTAACTCCTGAAGTAATGTTCGAAGAGCATTTTCCAAACATTGATTTTCATCTTGGACAAGTACTGTTTGTTTCTGTTCAAAATTAAACCAAATATATCAGCCAAATAAAACCAACAGAGAAACATCAGAAGCAACAAATAATCACAGTTGCTAGTACAAGTATTTGTGAAATGAAAATATTTGGCAATATTATTTTTACAATACTATAGTAAGAACTTCAAGCGCACATGCACAAATGTAAAAATTAAATACTAATATGGGCTTGGAAAATAATGTG
The DNA here is from genome assembly GCA_017893485.1 of Hemerocallis citrina. Classification (NCBI taxonomy): domain Eukaryota; kingdom Viridiplantae; phylum Streptophyta; class Magnoliopsida; order Asparagales; family Asphodelaceae; genus Hemerocallis; species Hemerocallis citrina. The sequence continues at coordinate 139,285,662 of CM030362.1, forward strand.
TATTGATATTTCTAATGGCTGAGCATCAAGTATGCATAGTAGTTGATGAAACCATTAAATGGATTTTAGATTATAATTACCTGAGGTTTTATAGCTTCTTGCACTGCTTGAAGGGCACAATTTTCTGGAGGAGCAGATTGCAATATAACATTTCTAAATACTTCCTGAGAACAAATTTAAAAATACAGAAGATGTTATTCTTATATATAAAAAAAAGAGTAAAAAGAAAAGAGGTAAATTAGTTGGCAAAAGATTGCAATTTCTATTTGATTTTTTTTTATATATAGTGCAGTGGTGAGCTCTTTGTTTCTGGAAGATGGTCAGCTTAATTATGCAAAGTTAGATCAGTACCCATCCTTATTTCAGCAATTAATTATAGCCTGTTGTAGTCAAACTTCGTTTTTAAGGCCGACGAGCCTTCAACTTAAAAACTAGAGATGCTCTGAGAAAATTCGACGATTGTTCTTTAGTGACTCCACGGATTATACCAGGAAAGTTATGGGAAACACATCGCATATTCTTGTGGGAGCTGATAAACGGTTTTTACCAACTACGGACTTGCTAGCTGATCGGTATTAGGGGTGAGCACTGTTCAACTGATAAACCGACCCGAACCGATTCGAACCGTTAAATACGGTTCGGATTGCAGTTAAACGGGTCGGCTTCGGTTTCCAGTCGTAATATTTGAGATGTTCGGGTCGGGTTGTGGGTTGCTAGAAATTAATAACTTCGCGTAGGGAAAACCGATCAAGGCCAATGTACATATTTTTTAGGCCCAAGTATCTGGTCTTCAAGGTCCAATATATGTACTACTCCATTACAAATTTAATACAAATGTACAAACAGGTCTATATTAGTTAGATCCATTAGCCCCACTAATTAATAGCTAACCTAGATCTTTAAATTTAATTCATAAGTCATGGTGTCTTTTTCTATTTCTTCGTCTTCCTCGTCTTCTTCATCAATCATAGAAAACTTTGAAAACCTAGCCCTAACCTAAACAGCGCCCTTCCACTAAACTCTCAAAAGATCAAAACCCTAACCCTAGCACCTCCCTAGCTCCCTCCACCTCCACGCTCCATCCGCTACGAATCTGCTTACCTGCTAAGGTAAATCTTCTCCATTCTCAACAACCCACAAACCTATTTGAATAACCAACCCGGCCCGATTAATTTGCGGGTTGGTTAGTAGCAGGTTTGACTTTTTTTGGTTCGTGTTTGACACGGTTTGGGACTTTGTTTGGGTCGGTTGCGGTTCCGGATTTTTGGTCAGTTCGGGCCCGGAACCGAACCGTCCTCATCCCTGATCGGTATGTCAGTTTACCCTCACTAGGATATATTTTATGTTGGGATAGCTGGATCGATTCAGCAACAAATCTATTTATTCATTGGTCAGTTCAGGCCAGGAACCAAACCATCCTCACCCCTAATTGGTACGTCAGTTTACCCTTACTAGGATATGTTTTATGTTGGGGCAGCCGGATCAAGTCAGCAACACATCTATTTATTCATTGTTCACATCTATTTATTCACTGTGCACAATAGGTGACCTTCATGTCAAAAGTTGAGGGATGGGCAGGGATGCATTGTGTTTATTAAACTAAGCTTTACGTTAGCCATTAGATTTCACTCCAATTCCCAAAGTTACTAACATTTCTATCTACCAATCATCATATCCCAAACCCAAACACTTATCTACGTCCCTAAGGGCAAAATTCATTCATCCATCTATCTTCCGATCTATCAAAATTCATCTTCCTCGAAGCATCTTTCCGACACTATATACCTCTAGTATCTTTTGTGTAGTTCACATTTCAATGCAATACGATATATTGGTTTTCTCAACATTAGTAAATTGAACATGTGTCGTCCACTTTATCTGAACCCAACCCGATTTTCTTTCCTTTTTTTTTTGTGGTGATCATGGTGGTTGGGGGGGGGGGGGGGGGGGGGGGGGGGGGGGGGGGGGGGGGTTGTAGTTGCTTAACTGCATTGAGCTAAAGAGTGGATTTTTGTATCAGTACTAAGTATTAAGTTTCAGTCCCTGGGCAAATTTCTTTCTTTCTTGGACTTCCATGCATAAGCAGCGTCTATTTTGCAATAAAGCCCTCTTCATTCTCACCTACAAGCTGACGTGGGTGCGTGGGAATGGGTGGCGTTTGAGTAGTGGGTCCCAGTGAACGGTGAAAGCAGTTAAACTGTTTTGGGTTATTACTTTCTTCTTCTTTTGTAACTCCGCGCGTTGCACGTGCTACATGTCAACGCGCAATTGGTCGATCTACTGTAGCAGATTCTTCTCCGTCGCTCTTGCACGGGGGAGCTGTATTTGGAAATACTATGAATGAAATATAATTTTCCTTATCTTTTTTCTCTCCTTCCTCTTTCTTCTCTCCCTCCTTCTTCCCTTCTTCTTCAGTTATTAGTGTTTTGATTTGCAGTCGCAATGGTGGAGACTCGTTCACGGCGTGAACCTCCCCCTCCTCCTCCTACGGGACGACCCTCATTCGGAGATGTATCAATGGTATCAGAGCCCATAGATGCCACAAACCCTGGGCAATTTTCTTTCTTTCTTGGACTTCCATGCATAAGCAGCGTCTATTTTGCAATAAAGCCCTCTTCATTCTCACCTACAAGCTGACATGGGTGTGTAGGAATGGGTGGCGTTTGAGTAGTGGGTCCCAGTGAACAGTGAAAGCAGTTAAACTGTTTTGGGTTATTGCTTTCTTCTTCTTTTGTAACTCCGCGCGTTGCACGTGCTACATGTCAACGAGCAATTGGTCGATCTACTGTAGCAGATTCTTCTCCGTCGCTCTTGCACAGGGAGCTGTATTTGGAAATACTATGAATGAAATATAATATCTTTTTTCTCTCCTTCCTCTTTCTTCTCTCCCTCCTTCTTCCCTTCTTCTTCTTCAGTTATTAGTGTTTTGATTTGCAGTCGCAATGGTGGACTCGTTCACGGCGTGAACCTCCCCCTCCTCCTCCTCCTACGGTACGACCCTCATTCGGAGATGTATCAATGGTATCAGAGCCCACAGATCCCACAAACCCTGGGAACTCGGTTGAGCGCTCAATAGTCCTTGAATCTAGGGGTAACTCTGGAATCGGATCTCTGAGCCAGTTGGCAAGAGGTTCCACCCTTGGGGTTGTCGAATCTCATCAGCGACCCGACCTAAGCCAGAGGGTAGAGGGCATCAAGATCTCTGTGGGGTCCTTGCAACATCAGATGACCGGACATCAACTCCAGAACGATGACATTCAGAGCATACTCCGCCGGATAGCAGAATGAGAGTTGAGGAACAATGAGGAGCCTTCGTATACTCCCAACCCTAGTAATGGACGCCTTCCCCCCTCTTACCATCCCCGACTGTGAATCCCAACTCCCGATGGCCGCGAAGCGAAGACTTCAACAAGTACCAATCAGTATTCCCCAAACACACTAAACTAGAAATCCCCTTATTTGATGACTCGGGGAGCATTAGTAATTGGTTTTTTTTCATCATGAGCACCATTTTGATATGCAAAGGGTAGATAAGAGGCACCAAGTGAATTTTAGCGTGTATTATCTGAGAGGGGATGCCTTAATGTGGTGGAGATGGTTCAAGAGGCAGAATGGAGGTGAAGTGTCTTGAGAGCTGCTGAAGAAGGAGATGCTACTCCAGTTTGGACCTGCGGAACTCCATAATCCCACCGCCACTTTCCTCAAGCTTCGACAAACTGGCACAGTGCAAGAATACTATAGAGAGTTTCTTAAGTACAGTCACCTTAGCAAGCCATTACATATGGGGGCATTGGTGGATTGTTTCGTATCTGGGTTGAAGGAAGAGATACAGCAGGAAGTATTGTTGAAGCACCCGCAAACGGTGACTGATGCGTACAGAGAAGCAATAGCCAAGGAGACTATAGCCATGGATCAAAGGAAAGCCACCAAGTACTTGGGTAGCTCTGTTAAACCTGGGAGTTGGCCGATAAGCAATCCCTCTAGAAATTCAACAGCCATTCTACCTGGCCAAGAGCAGAAGAAAGTCACAACTGAGCCCCCCAAAACAAACACAGTTCGATAGGATGCTTGTAGAGAAGAGAGCTCAAAACTTGTGTTTTCGTTGCGATGAGCCTTGGGTCAAGGGCCATAGGTGCAAAGGATGCAAATAGAAGGGGAGCTTGATTCTGAGGAGATCTGTGCAGGGTCCAACCTTGAGGAGACTATAGTGGAACCTGCTGAGAACCCAGATAACCAGTTTAATTGCCTGCAGGCCATGCTTCCTGCCTCCAATCCTCCCACCATTTTCCTAGGAGCAGTTACGGGTCTAGAGGAGCCCAGAACCTTGAGACTGAAAGGGAGGGTGAACAATCAGAGTGTTTATGCTCTTTTCGACATAGGGTCCACTCACAACTTTGTTGATTCTCAGGTGGTGAAGAAAGCCAAGTTACCTATGAACAAGAATGTCAAGCTCTCAGTCACTATCGCAGGAGGAGATAAGTTGCAATGTGAAGGAGTTTGTAAAGGCTTGGAATTTTCCTGCGAAGGGGTTTTTATCAAAGCCTCTTTTTATGTCCTACCCCTGAGAACCAGTCAAGTAATTCTAGGAGCCCAATGGATGAGGACCCTAGAGGGGATTTGTCTAAGTTTCAAAAGCAATTCTTATGTTTTGAACAGGGTGGAGATGTGAAGGTACTGGGAGGAGTTAATGGGAAACCAATGGAGATGGTTGAGTCCAAATCCTTGCAGAAGACCATATTGCACTTGAAAAGGGGTGTACTGCTGCAGGTCACAGCTGTATCCTCCTCTGAGTCTGAAGGTGACCCTTCCCTCTCCCCATGTTCAGCTGAAATCTCCCGCATCTTGGACCACTTTGAGGAAATATTTCAAGAGCACACGACACTTCCGCCTACTAGATCTCATGATCACAACATTCCCCTACTCCCAAACTCTCAACCAATCAGCGTGTGGTCATACAAGCACCCTTGGAGTCAAAAGAATGAGATAGAAAAACTCATACAAGAAATGCTGCAATCAGGGATCATTCGACCAAGCCATAGCTCCTATGCATCATCAACCTTTCAATCACTACGAGTATGTTGTGATGCCCTTTGGCCTCACCAATGCACCATCAACCTTTCAATCACTTGTGAACGAGATATTCAAGCCATACCTGAGGAAATTTGTGCTACTTTCCTTCAATGACATTCTGATATATAGTTGAACCCCTATGGAGCATGCCCAGCATTTACAACAAGTGTTACAACTGTTGAAGAAGAATTCTCTGCGAGTAAAGAAGAGCAAGTGTATATTTGGGGTAAACTCAGTGTCTTACCTTGGGCATATCATTTTGGATAAAGGAGTTTCAGATCCTGATAAGATCGCAGCAATCAATCGATGGCCTACCCCCAAATCTATCAAGGCCCTGCGGGAATTCCTTGGCTTGGCTGGCTACTATCGCAAATTCATTGAGAAATTTGCAACCATTGCCTCTCCCCTAGTTGCCCTGACGAAGAAAGGAGCCTTTCAATGGTCCCCTGTAGCCCAGCAATCCTTCGAAGCTCTGAAGCTAGCCTTAACCTCATCCCCAGTACTGGCATTACCCAATTTCACAGAGAAGTTCACCCTTGAGTGTGACGCAGCTGGAACAGGAGTCAGAGCCATTTTAATGCAACGCCATCACCCAATTGCATTCCTAAGTAAGGAGTTCAAAGGCAGGAATAGACACCTCTCCACCGACGAGAAGGAGATGTTAGCCATTCTCCTTGCTGTCAAAAAGTGGTGACACTACTTGTTAAGGGGAGAGTTTGTAATCAAGACAGATCACAAGCCTCTTAAACATCTGTTGGAGCAGCGATTAGACACCGAAGCTTAACACATGTGGCTTGGCTTTGGAAGTTACGTAAGTATCAATTCTCTGTGGAGTACAAGAAAGGAAAGGAGAATAAGGGTGCAGATGGCCTTTCTCAAGTGTTTGAGGATGCTCAGGTGCACACTATATCGGTGGTCCAACCAACTTGGTTGATTTCCCTGAAGGAAGAGGTTTAAAGAGACCCCTTTTATGCTGAAATCCAAGCCCATATCTCAAGGGGTGAAGCCTCAGGTTATAGCTTCCAACATGGGCTATGTTATTATAAGGGTTGTGCTCAAGCCTACATCTCCGCTAACTTTCCAACTGCTGCAAATCTATCACGACTCCCTCCAAGGTGGACATTCTGGCTACGAGAAGACATGGTTGAGACTGAAGCAAGTCGCTTACTGGCCAGGGATGAAAAGCATGTTGAGGTCCTATATCAGGCAATGCGATATCTGCCAACGCTGCAAATACAGTAATCAAGCCCCATCGGGGCTGTTGCAACCTCTCCCTGTTCCTGCAGAAGTGTGGAGGAATGTTAGCATGGACTTCATTGAAGACCTTCCCCAAAGCTGGGGGAAAACCACTATATCAGTGGTAGTTGATCGTTTATCCAAATACGCCCATTTTATTCCAGTGTCTCACCCATATACAGCTAAACACATTGCTGAGATCTTTGTGCACCATGTCATTAAACTGTATGGAGTGCCAGCTACGATTGTCAGTGATAGAGGTCCTATCTTCACCAGCACTTTTCGGAGGGAAATCTTCACTGCGCAAGGAACCCAACTGTGCTTAAGCACATCCTTTCACCATCAAACCAATGGCCAATCGGAGGTGACTAACAGGACCTTGGAGACTTACATGAGATGTTTTTGTGCATACAAGCCATCTAGCTGGGCAAATGTGCTACCGTGGGCAGAGTATTGGTACAATACAAGTGTATACAGCGCTACCAAACTATCCCCTTACCAGGTTTTATACGGGCGATCCCTTCCTACTCTCCTCACCTATGTTCCCAAAACAGCTAGTACTCCTGAAGTGGAAGAATGCCTCCTCGACAGAAATACCACCTTGCAGCTACTTAAAGATAATCTGCATAAGCACAAGGGAGGATGAAGGGGCTCGCAAACCAGAGAAGAACTGAGAAGGAGTATATGATTGGGGATTTTGTCTATCTCAAGCTGCAGCCATATAGGCAGGTATCTATTGGGGGTAAACGCATCCATAAGCTCTCTTACCTATACTACGGGCCTTACCAGATTGAAGAGAGGGTAGGACCGGTGGCATACAAGCTAAAGCTTTCCCAAACTGCCAAAATTCATAATGTCTTCCATGTTTCTCAACTTAAGCGCCATTTGGGGATAAGAGTAAGCTGACGAGCAATCACCCTGCATACTTCCAAGAACAAGAGACCCAACCCATACAGATCTTAGACAGGCGGATGGTGGGGTAAAATGGTGTCGCCGTCTCCGAAGTTCTGATACAGTGGCAGGGGGTACTCCTAAGGAGGCGACGTGGGAGGAATTTTGGGACATACATCGTCGCTTTCCTAGTTTTCGCAGCACTATGGAAGCTCCTTTTCAAGCAGGGAGGATTAATGCAGTCGCTTAACTGCAACGAGCTAAAGAGTGGGTTTTTGTATTAGTCCTGAGTATTATGTTTCAGTCCCTAAGCGATTTTCTTTCTTTCTTGGACTTCCTTGCATAAACAGCGTCTATTTTGCAATAAAGCCCTCTTCATTCTCACCCACAAGCTGACATGGGTGCGTGGGAATGGGTGGCATTTGAGTAGTGGGTCCCAGTGACAGTGAAAGCAGTTAAACTGTTTTGGGTTATTTCTTCTTTTTTGTAACTCCGTGTGTTGCACGTGCTACGTGTCAACGCGCAATTGGTTGATCTACTGTAGCAGCTTCTTCTTCGTCGCTCTTTATAAAGGCTCAGGGGAGCTGTATTTGGATTTATTATGAATGAAATATAATTTCCCTTCTCTTTTCTCTCCTTCCGCTTTCTTCTCTCCCTCCTTCTTCCCATCTTCTTCAGTTATTAGTGTTTTGATTTGCAGTCGCAATGGTAGAGACTCGTTCACGGCGTGAACCTCCCCCTCCTCCTCCTACTACGGGACGACCCTCATTCGGAGATGTATCGCGGGATGGGGGGGGGAGGGGGGGAACGTATTTTTAAGCCAATTTCATGCCACAAAAATTACGTACAAATTAAAGGGGGAAAAACACACAAACCCAAGGAGTTTAGACTGGACGAATTTTGGGAGCGGGTTTGGATGAATGTTTACCAGGATCCGGTTGCGGTCTGCGTGGCTGGAAACGTGGACGGGTGCGCGATCCTTAACGGGTTGGTGGAGGACGATCCGGACACCCGATGGAGCTTCTGCCATCCCTTCCCTTCTTCAACTTGAAGAAGGGTTTAAAGAGAAATTGGAAATTGGGGGAGGGGATTTTGAGAAATTTGATACGGAAATAAACGGAGCGGGTTTGGAATTGGGGGAGGGGGTTTTGAGATCGGGATTGGGGTTTTGGGGCTGCTGTGAGGGTGTCGACGAGGATGGAGGACGTGGATGAGGGCGGCGATGGGATAAGCGTCGACGGGAGAGAGGTGGTGCGACGGGGGTTGGGGTCGCCGGAGGGGGGCGGAGAAGACGATCGGAAGAAGAAGCAGGAAGGGGGCTTGGGGTTTTTTTCTTTTGTTTTTTGTTTTTTCTAAGAGAAGAAGAAGACAGGAAGAGGAATGTGATATTTGGGAATTTTTTGCCGTCATAGGCCACTTTTTGATAGTATTTGTGTTTTCGGACCAGTTGTCCAACTATTAGTGCTTTTGGGCTAGCTTATGCCATGTCAGCAGCGGCCGCTATTCTCAATAGCGGTCTCTTCATTTCGAGGTCGCTAATGGAAATAACGACCTATGTTTTAAATTTTTTTGAATTTTTTGTTTGTCGTCGATATTCCCACTAGCGACCTTAGTATAATGAGATTAGTCGACTCGAATGAATGTATTGAGACACTTAGCGATTCTTAAAAAGTTTTCCCCAAAAATTTAAAATCCCAATAGCGACCTCAGTAGGAAACACAATCAACTTATTCTTTGTAAAATTTGCAAAATAGTTTTACAACTAAAGCCTCTATTCGGAATAGCGACCTTAGTTAATAAAGGCCTCTATTCCGAATAGCGACTTTAGTTTTAAAAAAAAATTGATTGACATTTTTTAGAGAGCAAAAGCTCTCTAGATTTTGTTAAGTGCTAGAAAACAACTCATTAAAGGTCGCTAATCCCATCAGCGACCTCATTATACTAAGGTCGTTAGTGGGATAGCGACGGCAAACAAAAAATTCAAAAAAATTTAAAACATAGGTCGTTATTCCCATTAGCGACCTCGAAATGAAGAGACCGCTATTGGGAATAGCGGCCGCTGCTGACGTGGCACAGGCTAGCCCAAAAGCGCTATAGTTGGGCAACTGGCCCAAAAACGCAAAATCTTTCAAAAAGTTGCCTATATACGCAAAAAATTCGATATTTGGATGGATTTGGTTGGGTCCGGTTTTTTCTGGAGGGTGTTTTGGGTATGCAATAATCTCACTCATTTTTTATATGGAGGAATTCAAATTCCACCATTTTCAAAGGGAATGTTTATCCTTCCGAAATAATTATTTTGATAACCCTGGAAATTTAATATTATTCACAAAACTATACCAATGTCTTACCAAACCAGGTAATTAAGAGGGTAATCCTAGATTCCCTTATACATTACCACGTACCAAACGCCCCCTTCGGTGAGGAACCACGATGATGCACTAACGCGTAAGTACTAAGTAGGTCAATTTGAGAAGAAGGGATGGAAATGGGTCAGGTTTGGGCCGGGCTTCTTTAAACCCGGATTTGTCTATGTTCTGAAAGATTAAAATCCAATATAGTTATGGGCTTTGATTACGGAGCCCAATAATAAAATGATAAATGGGCCTTATCTTAGTTGCATAAATTTCAGTAAAGTCTACCCAGCTTTCTCTAGATAAGATAATCATATCCAGATCTTTCGGCTTTACCCCATTGTCGTATGTTGCTGCTTTTTTCTGTTTTTTTGGATGCAAACAGATTATATAAATTCTTTAATATAAAACTATCAAGCTCTGGCATTTACTTCAATCGGAATTGATCGCAGTTAACCACTCCTAAATATATTTTTTTTTTTTTGAAGGAAATGTGGAATCTGGCCACCCTGTTTCATTAATAAGAGATTAATAAAACATACTCAGAAAATTGAGCCTACTACAAAAACCTAAAACAGAACAAAAATACATAAACTTCACCCCAAACATAGGGGGTGGGACAAAAAAACATATCTAAACAGCAAGGTAATACATCAGATCCCCAAACAAACCCTGGGGTGGTGGGCAATCAAAATCTAGTGGATCGTGCTGTGCTGGCTGTCAGTCGATCGTCGGCCCGATCTCGATCTCCTCGTCATCAAACTCCTCTACCTGGAAAATGCTCGCGATCCTACCCCCGGGACCTGCTGCTGCTACATTAGCCCAAAAGGAGATAAAATGCATAATGTGAGTCAAATTTCCAGAAATACTATTGCAGGTTCTACGAAAGTAAAGATTATTTCTGTCTAACCATAAAACCTAGGTCATTGCGGCGATAGCTAAATACCATGCTTCTCTCATGGCCCCCCTCTCCGTTGCGAACTTAGGGCCTACCCATAGGTCCTCGTAAGTGCTAGGATATTGAGTCGTCCCTAGGGCGCTAAGTACCTCTACGAGTACTGCTTTACTTCTAGGGCACTGAAGAAAAAGATGGTCTCTGGTCTCGAGGGCGGCGTGGCAAAAACCGCATTGAGGGTCCGCATTCGGTTGTCGCTTAGCGAGGTTTTCTCTAGTCAGGATCGCGTCATTCAGTACCAACCATAAGAAGGCTTTGATTTTAAGTGGAGATTTCGTCCTCCAGATGACAGTAGCCCACTTTGGGGAACACCCCCTAAAATGGATACGCTTGTACAAGGAGTGAACCGTGAAGTTGTCGTTCTTCTCCAATCCCCATATTTTTTTGTCTGGACCCTGGGAGTAGCCAATACCAGCGTTGGAGATGTAGGCCTGAAGCTCCGTAAGTCTGATGTGGGAGCCTATGTCAAGCGGCTGTTTGAAAGATGGATTCCAGGTGCCTCTTTTCCATGCTGCAGCCACCGTGCAATGTGGTTGTGATGCCTGTTCGTATACATCGGGGAAGAGGGTTCTGAGCGTGTGATCAGCGCACCACTTGTCCCACCAGAACCTGGTGAGTCTTCTGTTACCGATAACTGACTTGTCGCAGCTAGTGAAGGGTTCTTATGCCTTGGTGATGCCTTTCCAGAACCAGGACACCCGGGGGCCTATCCTGAAGCCCAGGTTTCTTATCCCATTCCCTTGCAAATAGCCCTGGACAAATTGCTGCCACCCTTCCCCATTAGGGTGGAACACTTTCCACCACCATTTGCCCAGAAGTGCTAGATTCATGTCTCGCAGATCAATAATACCTAGGCCTCTGTGTATCTTTTTCATGCACGCCTTCTCCCATCTGATGAGGTGATAACCACCTCGGTTCGGGCCAGCCCCTTTCCAAAGGAAGCATTTCCGCGTCCGATCAATTCTTTGGATTACCCATCGCGGCATTTCAAAGAAGGAGAGATAATAGGTCGGGAGGTTCGAGAGTACTGTGTTAATAAGCGTGACTCTCCCTCCCAAGGATAGGGGCTTTACCTTTCCAGCCTGCTAGACGTTTCTCAACCCTGTCAATAATGGGCATCCAATCTGCTTTTTTTAGCTTCCCGGGTCTAAGTGGTAATCCAAGGTATTGAATGGGGAAGCTCTCTGTGGAGCAGTCTAGGGCTGTGGCATGTTCAAGAGCCTCTGCCGGGGTCAGGGCAATGGGGGTGAGGGCACTCGTGTGGAAATTAACCCTGAGGCCAGACCAAGCTTCAAAGCAATACAGAATCCCTTTGAATACGGTGGTTTCCCCAAGGTTGCCATTGCCAAATAGAAGAGTGTTGTCTGCGTATTGTAGTATAGATCAGCCTTGACGATTGGCTCCCTTAGCCACTGGTGTGATCCAACCTGCTGTACTGCACTTAGCCATCATGGATCTAAGCATGTCTGCCATTATGGTAAAAAGAAGGGGTGAGAGCAGATCGCCTTGTCTAAGCTCCCGTTTGCAAGAGAAAGGGTGGCCTGATACCCCATTTACCAAAATTACCGTTTTGTTGGTAGTAAGACAGGCGTGAATCCATCTGATCCATCTGTCCCCGAACCCTCTTCCAGCAAGTGCTTTCAACAGACAGTCTCATTCAATAGAGTCATAGGCTTTTTCGAAATCTAGCTTTAGGAGGTAGCTCCTCGAGTTCGAGGTGTGGCAATGATGGATAGTCTCCTCAGCCGTTGTTATACTGTCCTGTATACAACATCCTTTGATGAATCCCGTATGGTCGTAACTAATGAGACCATCCATGACCTTACCCAGTCTGTTAGTGAAAGTCTTGGTAATGATCTTTACGGAACAGTTTAGGAGGCTAATGGGACGGAAATCTCCAACTCATCGAGAATCCTCCTTCTTAGGAATCAGTACAACCTCTGCGTAGTTGAATCTCCCTAGTTTCAGCTTATGATCGTGGAAATATGCGAACACCTTCAGCAAATCACCTTTGATTTCCTCCCAGAAAATGTTATAAAACATAATCGGGAAACCATCTGGACCTGGAGCTTTGTCTTTACCAAGTTGTTGGATCGCCTTCCAGACCTCTTCCTCAGAGAAGGGGGCTTCGAGAGGGATTGCAGACTAGGGTCTAGGTAGGCTGCATGGTCATGCCAGAAGTCATGTTGGAGAGGGATTCTGAAGTCTGTTTTTTGCCCAAAAAGGAGCTTGAAGTGGGACTGGAAAGCCATATTGATAGCAACGTCGCCTTGAACCAATTCGGAGTTCGAATGGATCAACTGAATGAGGTTAGACCTACGTCTGGCACTCGCAACCCGGTGGAAGAATGCAGTATTCACGTCTCCCTCTTTAAGCCACGAGATTCTGGACCGACGTTGCCACTTGATTTCCTCAATCCTATATAGTTGGTCAATCTCCTGTCTGTAATGTAGTAGATGATTCCGCTCGTCCTACAGTAGATCCCTAGTCTCTTCGGTTTTTTCGAGTTCCTCAATACCTTCCAGAAGCGACTCCTTTGCTATCCAAATTAGTGCAAATCAGGTCCGATTCCATTTCCTGAGCTTGACTCCGAGTCTGTAAGTTTTTCACACCAGATAGCAGATGCCTCCCGACCCTTGGTTGGGTGAGACCAACTTTCGTTAACCATATGGTGGAAGCCCTGGATTTCTAACCATGCCTTCTCGAACCAAAATTTTGGCGGTCTTCTTGGATGGCCTTCCCTGGAAGATAAGAAAATAGGCACGTGATCTGAAGTTGGTTTAGGGAGAGATTTGGCCGATGTCAATGGGAATTTGGTCTCCCAGTCTGTGGAGACCAGAATCCTGTCCAACTTGGCCAAAATGGGCATTGCTTGCATATTCGACCAGGTGAAGAGCCTATCAGTGATGGGGATGTCTACCAGATCCAAGTCCGCAATGACTTCATTAAAAGCTTCCCTATTGGGGCACTAGATCCTCTGCCTCTGTGTTCAGAGGCAAATCTAATGATGTTAAAGTCTCCCCCCACCACCCAGGGGTGTGGCCATTGCGCATGAATCACTCTTAGTTCCTCCCAAAGGCCGTTCTAGATGCAGAGGTATGAGGCCCATAGACCACCGTGATGGACTGCATCCACCTGTCGGATTTACGCTTTAGCACAATCGACAAAGAAAATTGCTCGTGGAGCTCATTGAGGCAGTCGAAAAGGTTGGGGTTAAAGCCCAGAGCGATGCCCCCAGATGCTCCAACTGAAGGGGTCATTCTCCATTCAGATACACGAGAGCCCCCTACTCTATTATGCCTGTGCATATGTGATAGTTTGGTCTCTTGGAGACCAATAATATTAGCATTTGACCTGGCTATGACTTCCTTGACCATTTCACGTTTATCCCGCTTATCGAGACCTCTAACGTTTCAGAATAATGCTTCCATTAATTACTGATAGACTTGGGATCGTGACTCGGATTGGGTTTCGAGTGCAAGTTAATGTTAGCCTTATCGGTTTCCCACCCCCTAATCTTATTAAGGAGAAACGTGTTCCTATCTGTATCGCCTACCGCTAGACCACAAGTAGTGGCTAGACTAAAAATTTTATTATCCGTCATGAAATTAAAAATAGTAGCAAGGAAAGACCGCGTACCTCCGTCGCCAGTCTTGGCGGATTTAGCGGCCACCACAATTTCCAGATAATCATCTAGGGACTCCTCATTAGTCCTTTTTGCCACTTTCTGAACTGTGAAACCTGTGTCATGCTGGAAATATGGGTAGGTGGACGAAACGAACTCGGGGGAGGTTGCGCGGAAATCAACATCAAAATCATAGTCCTCTGACTCTCCCTCAGAGTAAACAAAATAATCTTCAAGATTCAGCCTGCCTTCCCGATCATCTTCATCATACTGAATTTCTAGTTATAAAGTAGGCTCTCTCATCACGGAATCCTCATTGAGCCCACAAATTGATGATGATTCTGCCAAAATAGCGGTGCTTCCTGTCGTGGACCCCTCAATGGGCCCACTACTCGTCGATAGTTGTACCTGATTGTGTTTGGGCCCCTCTTTGGGCCCACTAGCACTCTTATATAAACCCCCCGTAACTCCCCTTCCTTACCGCCAGAAGCTTTTAAGGCCTTCTCTCCTTCGCGATGGAGCAGAACCCCTTTCTCGCTAAACGAGGCTTCCGCTGTCTTTAGTGGGACGCGTGGCCTGTGCGACGCTTCGGTTCTGTCGCCTTCGCCACGTGTCTCACTCTGAGTGGGGGGCATCACAAACGAGGGCAGCAATTCCGAAGCATTACTTCCCCTTCTCTCGTTGTTGTGTTCACCTACTCCTTTTACCATCTGATTCTTCCTCTTTGAACTCTCTTCCTCTTCGCTGCCATTACCTACTCCCTTACCACTTTGAGATTTCCCCTTTTCCAGAGTTAGAGCCCCAACCCTAGGGTCTCTCTCCTTTTGGGTGGGTACTTTGTCAAAGGGTCTTCCTATATTCGTCTTCTTCCCCAAAATAGGAGTTTTCCCTGTCGACTCTCGACCCAAAGCTACCAACTCTCGCCCCTTTTGGAAACGGCTCTACAAGTCTTGCATGTCGTTTTCTAAGGCGCTTTTTCCCTTTTCCCCTTTAGCGCAGCCTGCCTCCACTCTCTAGTCCTCTTTGGCCTTTCCACCACCAACTCCAATGTGTTGATTGCCAATTTGAGCTTTGCTTCGGTCCTCCCTTCGCGGATTTCTTTTCTGATCAGCGATACCTTCCAAATATGATATCTTGAGCAGATCCACCGTTAGATCTGTTGAGTTAGTTGTCCCTGAAGGTTTTGGATTGTTGGATCTGATGGTCAAGCCTCTTTCTCAACCATCTTTGAAAGGGGAGCCTATCCCCGGTTTTGATCCCTCTGCCGTGTGTCCTTAGCGTTGCTCCTGCCCTCTCGCCGCTTTGATGAGCTCTCGGTGAGCCCTTTCCACTTCGTGTGCCCCATCAATGGTCAGGTCCCACTGTGGCAAAACCACTTGATTGTACGATCTGTTGTCTCTGAGCGCCAATGCAGGAGTGGGGGAGATGATGACCGACTGCTCTATCTCTGGTTTCGTTCGCTTGTCGAGCACGAACCGGACGAGGTATGAATCTTCGAAGGAGAAGACTTTGGCGAAGTGGGGCATCAATGATATATCGGCACTCCTTATAAGGATTCTAGCCGAGACGATCTCTGAGCGACGCACCGTCTTCTCTTCTATCTCTTTAGTGGACCCAAAGTCAGTGACAATCTCTTGGAGTGCCTCCCTCTTCCAAAAGTGAAGGGGGACATTGTGGATCCATATCCAGTACCTGTTTCCTTGAGGGAGCTCCGCTCCGAAACTTGGCGTCCATGCGAAGAATTCCACTCTAAAGTGGCCAAAGTCGACAATCCCCATACCAATAACTTCAATCACCTTTTCCGGTGACGGGAATGAAACAAGGAATTATAAGTGACACATTTTCTTTGTGACCAAGTCTCCATGGGCTCTCATTGGCCATTTTTCGTTAAGAGCTTGAAGGAGATGCACCTCCGAAGGGCTTCCCGATCTAACTCTGGCGATTGCACACCATTGAATAAGCCATCTCTCTTCGTTCTTGATCATATCTAAACTCTTTGCAAGCCGAATCAATGTGGGGTTATCAGGAAACCTGCCTTGGCACACCGGCCATTCGTCATCATTGTGAGTCTCAACCACATTGGTACAAACATATGAGAGGTGCCCCCACTTCATACATTTGAGACAACGGACTTCTTTTGTGCATTCGCTCTTGTAATGGCCTAAGTCGCCACAGTTGAATAATGGTACAGGCTTACATCTCCCCTTCCTCTGTTTCTTTTTGTGTTGGAGGTGTTCGATTTGAGGGTTAGGTGAAATGCTCTGTCTCTTGTTTCTTTTTCCAAGCACTTGCACCTACTGTTCCTCCCGTTCCCCACCTCCAGAGTCCTCCGCCGCTGTAATCCCGTCTTGCGAAGCCCCCTCGTGGGCTCGCTCGACGCAGGATTTAAGCTTAGAGTCCTTCTGAGGTGGTGGATTGGAGTGGTGGTAGGTGCTGGGTTGGGGGGCCTTAGTCGGAGAGATATGTAGAGGTTCTTGGTGAGCTCTATAGTTGTTGTGATGGTGGGAAGATTCTGCACCCTTGGGATGTGGCTCTGAATGTTTGTGTTAGTACTGAGGTTTGTACTGGGTTGGTGGGTGGTATTGCCGACGTTGGTCATGGTCTTCACCCATGTGGTGACGCTGGCCTGAGGGGGGGGGGTTCTTACGCCCATTGTGGCCAGTAGGAGGACCCATCTTTGAGCCCGTCCCCCGTAGGTCTCCTATTCTCGGCGATGATATCTATAGCCTCTGTGAGACTCCTCTCCACAGCGATGATGACTATAGCTCCTCCCCTCATGGCGCTGATGTGCACTTTGGTGTGCACGCGTCGGGGAGTGAGCTCATCTGAGCCCCTGAGCTACTTTATTTTCAGGGGAAGGGGTCAGGTGTAGAGAGGGTAGCGGTGGTGCTGCGGGGGGAGCCAGTGCAGTGGGAGTAGAAGAGGGGTTGAGCAATATGATGACGGATGAGGGTGGTGGAGGGGGCTGCTGAGGTGGTGGCAGGGTTGTTGTTTCAGTTGGTGTAACCCCTATTTTCGATTGTACGGATTCCTTGTATGTTGTAGTGCACTCTTTCTATTCTAATTCATTTTTGGTCTTGATCTGTCGTGGGCCTTATGTTGCTTTTTATCATTCTTATACTATTGTTGTTATTATTTTTGTCCTTATTATATTATTAGCCCAATTCTTTCAAAGCCCATTTTGAATCTTTCAAAACCCATATCTTTATTGGATATTAAATCCAAAACCCAGTCTACCCAACCCACATTCCCCTAACTACTACCCCAGATCTTCTCTACCCATCTCCCTGTATCTCTAACTCTCCCAACTATTTACTCTATTATTTTATATTAAAATCCTCCCCCACTCTCCCACAAATCAGAACTACCCATAACCAACTCCTCTTCTCCAACTCCCCACTACTACACAACACTACCCTGTTACTTCTCCACCCCGTTCCCACTCTCAATCCTGTTCTCACTCTCTCTCCCGTTCTTCCTTCTCCCTTCCCCGTTTCATACTCAACCGCCCAAACCCCAAAATAACCCAACGCCTCTGCCCTCCACCACTGCCAACTCCGACCATCTCCACCTCTCCACCATATCACCCCCGTCCTCATCGCCATTGCCTTCTCTAGAACCCATCCCATACCTCCGTCACCATCTCTCCTCATCACCCCATCACCGAACCAAACCCACTCTGCCACCACCTCCTTTGATGTCGCCAGCCTCCAACCACCATTCCCATCTCCATTTTCCCTTTCCTCGTTGCCCTAATAACCACCGAAACCCAACTTCGCCATTAACCCAAGCTTTGTCGAACCCAATTTCAGAAGCACCACCGAAACCCAAGAAACCCATCGCACTACCCCTTCGGCCACCGTCGCCCTCTTCCATCCACCTCGATCGTCTCCTCCACATCGCAGCGAGCTCCCCACTGCCTCGCCACTGCCATCCAAGCCTCAAAGATGCCGTCGTCGTCCTCCTCTGTTTTCGAGAGCAGAAACAGAGCCAGTCGCTCCCGCCGTCGAAGCTTTCGCTCGTGCCGTCCTGGTGTTGCATCGCATCTCGACCAATGCCGCCGCACGTCACCATCGCGAGCCCCAGAGCAGTCGTCGCGCCGTTTGCCCTCATTCTCTCTCTTTCCCCAATCGAAGGAAGAAAACAACCAGCGAATGGTCCGTCTCGCTGTTCCGTGTTCGAGCCCCTTGATCCGCTGTTCGCTGTCCCGTGTTTTCCCCGATCCGGTGTGGGGCTACATTGTGATTGGTGCAGTTTGTTGTTTCGTGTTCTGCTGCATCTAAATCGGTTTTGTTGTCCGCTGCTTTGGGTCAGATCGGGTGTGGGGGATTATTGCTGTTTTGCTAGTTTTCTCGCTCGGTCTTCGCACGTGTTCTTGGAATTGCTCACCAGGATTCTGATCCCGTTATTCCTTGTTCACATTGAACCGTCTACAAAAAAAGGCAAGTCCACTTGAACTCTGTTATTTATTCTAGTTCAAGATTTTTGACCTCTTATGCAAGTAGTTCCACTTCAACTATCGTTAACTTTGCCTTGTGTCCCTTCCGTTGGAAGCATCGAGGGTTTACACGAGCTAACCCGACGTGCTTTCGACATCTTATTAATATCCATTGACTCAAACCCAAGCCTAAATAAATACATACATGACACGAATAAAATGAATAGGACTTGTATATGAGGAAAAGACATCGTGATCAAATACATGTGATTAATCGAGATCTTGTGACTTGAACTTGACATGATAAATTTGACTTGTATACTGGAAAATTCACTCTACTTGCTGTACATTAGCCTTGATACATTTCATGATTCCATAACATGATAATTACCCACTTTGATGAACTTACATGTGATAGTTTTTATAAATTCCTGCTGCCTGTACTATTTTGTACAGAGGTTTCGACCCTGTTAACTTGAGAATTAACACAACTAATACAAAAGAGAGTTTTAGCCTACCGAGTCTAGTTTCCAACCCAAGTGACAGATCCTGATTTCGAGTTACGAGCTGTGAGATATCACATTTTTAGTCTTTGTTGGTCTGCACTTTTCAGACTGCAGAATTAATGCAATATCGACACATTTATTAGTGAAACACCATGCTAATAGTGTTAGAATGCCATGAAAATTTCTAGGAACTTCATGGACATGCTTAGGGTTCATCTCTAATTTTCGTAGATTTTTACAGTGTATTTATACCATGTTTCTACCCATTAGATGTTGACATCTAGTTGCTGTCAGAACAGCTAAACTGCAAATAATATGGTGTTTAACCTATCTACAGTCAAAATTAGCAGAAAGTTACTGAATATAAATTGTAGCCCTAAGTTTTTGTCCATAGCAACCTGGAACTTCGAATTCTGAATTGTAACCTAGGAGTTATTGCTGTTTTAGTGTGACTGTGTCGGCTGTTTTAGATTTGCTAATTCATGTTTATTTTGTGCAATGCATCATATTTCTGCATTATTATCATCCCCTTCACATTCTTATAACCACTTGCATGTACATGTATGACTTATTAATAAAATACTAAACAACTTGGGGTTCCTAATGTAATACCACGATTTTCATTTATGAAAATTATTTATTTGTTTTGCATGTAGTGTGCACGTGCAATTTTTGTAGTATGAAATCTTATAATTATTTTTCATTGTGGATGATGTGTGTATAGGTGTTCTTTAATTACTTTTATAAAGGCCCATTTTTCTTCAAATAAATATAAACCTTTCTTTTTAGCCCAAATCTAATTTATTTATCTTCTTTTATAAAAACTATTATTTTGGCCCATTAATTAAAGCCCATGAGTTATTCTTATTTTAATTACAACTTGTAATGTAGCACATATTTTAAGGATTATTTTTATTGAAAATATAATGTACAACTTTTGTTAAATGGAGACAAATGCATGCACGTGCATTGCACGTACACGTGCAAATGCACCACATGTAGGCCGGTTTTTACATGGAGGGAAAAGGAAAATTTGAATGGAGTCATGGGTGGTGGTTGCTTGATCATGGTTGGTTATTGTAACTCCTCCTTGAATCCTAGCCTTTTGTTTCTAACTCCTAGTTTGATCCTAGCCTTCCATTTACTCAAATTTTTAGTATAAATACCCCCCTAGCCTAGTTATTTTTGTACTCTTTAATTCTCCAAGACCTATAGTATAAAATACATTATTAGTAGTATAGTAAGTGAGTTAAAAGATTGAGAGTTGTGTGTGAAGAGTTGTGTTGCACCAAGAAGGGAAGGCCGGCATCTTTGGAGCTCGGGTTGGCATCTTGAAGGCTCATGTGCACATCGAGGAGGAGGAGGATCGCTCTCTTGGCAAGGATTTTTGTTTAGGAGGTATTGCAAATTGTATTTCTCTCCAATTAAGGTGGGTTATTTTCCATGTTTCTAATTAGAAAGCATGCTAGAATTGAATTGAAATGATGATGCATAAAAAAGATTAATAAGAGTACATTTTAATTGGAAAAGTGGCTTATTAGTTGATTGGAATGTTAATAAATAGCTTGTATGTGTTTCCATCATCAAACTTAAGTTGTGTGTAAGATAATTATAGCTATGGATTGCTTAAAGAAAAACTCATTGTTAGCATCAAAAACTATATGCAAATATTAGTAGAAGAAAATGTTGTTTCACGCATTTGAATGTACCGTTTTTGTGATAATGTTGTAATGAATGACTAAAAATATAATTTGTGGGTTTGTGAAATGAATAAAAACAAAGACTTGATATAGAGATTATTGATGTTAAAATTGGATAAGAAATGTCGAAAAAGAAATGTGGTAGTAGTAGCATATAATTCGAACTAATTGTATGCAAAATATGTGTTTAATTATTGGAAAAATTATTTTTAAATTACTGGAGTATAAATTATTATGGGAATAATTAATCTGGAAATTTACAGTAAGTTTAGTAAAAGTAAAACTCAAACTTTTGAACGTCGAAATATTCTATTAAACAGAGAGAGTTGATTTAATTAGAGTTCGAGTTATACTGAGACAACCTGAGCCCATAGCTCAAGTGGTCGGGAGGCTCCTAATCGCTACAGTATGCGGTGGGTTTCTCGCAGATCGATGGTTTGATTCCTGTTAGCACCATATATTTTGTTTTGCACATTTAAAAAATTAATTAACTTCAGCCGAGAGCATTTAAAGCTCTTAACCCCCTTCTATACCGATTGGCGTGACTGGCCTAGTGGTCAGAGTGGGCGGCTTGTTTCCCTGTGGTTGTTGGTTCGAAACCTGGTCTCGGCCAGTGTTTAACTTGTGGAAAAAATATTTTTTTGGGTGGATTTTGATAATTAAAAATTATGAAAAAAATACTATTGTTATCATAAAATTATGTGGGACTTATGAAAAATAAATTGGGAGTTATTAAAATAAAATAGAGTATATTTTTGAGAACAAAGGTATAAATAGAACTATGGCTCTACACTTATATTTTTGTGAAAGTTATAATTCGCAAAAGAACTTGAAATAAAGTGGTAGAAAAGAATTATAAATAAGAAAGAAAACATATGAAGTGAAGTGGTATGAATTATTCTTATTGAAGAATAGTGTGACAATTATGAGTTATGAATACTCATTTTGACCATATAATTAGTGATGTGATTTGAATGTGGAAATGGTATTTGATGAATTACTTGATGAATAATTGAATTCCATGTATGGTTATGGACTCATGAATAATTTAGAATCATGTGATTGGAAAAGAGAAATGTTATTGAGTATGAAACCTCAAACATGTGAATTTATGAATTGAAATTGAAAATTAGGGTGTAGCCAAAACTCACACCGGCAAGTGAAAAGTGATGAATTATGATTATTGATATTGAAAAGACCAGTTTGGGTCATTGTGAAACGAAAGAAATAAGACCGGTAGTAGTGAGAGGTCTAACTCTAAAAGATTGATTTTGTTCATGATTTCATTAAACTAAGGATTAGTTACATAGTGAAGATGTGATGAAAGTAAGAGAAAAACATTGAGTATGAGGGCCATTGGATTGGCGGCGAGAGAGTATCCCAAGATGTCCCAAGATGAGTCATGATAGGGCGTGGATATTGCTCCAGAGTACCGTCCCGGTGGCGACGCTCGTGGGGTGTTTGACGACTGCGGGTGGTGTCATGTCTATGGTAGGAGCTGAATTACCACAGATGCCTGCATGTTGAGTCGTGTGTCAGTGCGTTGGGATTCCCTCCAGAGCGCCTAGACATGAGTTCGTATGTCAGAAAATATCTAGGATACTTATCGTAGTTACAGTAGTAGATTAAGACATGACGAGGGATTGAACCCTACAAGATGAAGAACGATTAAGGGCTTGCCCTCGGACCTATGTAGTATGGGATGCATAGTTACCGAACAAGTGCGCATTAGTGTCATGTAATATAAATAACCGCATTAAGGACTAAGTGCACAATCACAACACGACATCAATAGGGTATTCCCTTTAGTTTGATATGTGACAAGTTTGTATTTGTTAAATATGGAAAATCAGTTATACTATTTTCGGCATAGAGAGGATGGCCGTGTATAATGTTCGTCGGTTGAATAAACTGACGTACCCACAGTTTTGTATGTAGGATAAATGATATGACAAAGATTAAAGAGGCACAGATGCTGAGAGATTATTCAAATGTTGTTGTACATTTATTTAAATGTTGTAAATTTGCTTCCGCTGTAAAAATGTAAAGTGTAAAGTTTTCATGTAACTTTGATGTAAAGTGAAAAGTTTTAATTTTCTTGTAAAATTGTATGAAAGAAGTGTAAAGATCCTGTAGAATCTCGAATTCAGTGTATTTTTGGAATTCGGGGCATTACACCTAAGGGTTGGCCTAGTAGTGGATTGTCTCAGAAAATGTACTCGGTTGGGCCCTCTTGTTACATGAAAACTTGACATGGAAGGTGGAGAATTACTTGTGAAGACGTGAACTTTTTATCTTTTTATCTTGTTATCTTATTATCTTGTTATCGTGATACACCGAGTACACGCTCTGTAGATCCCACTACGAAGTCTAAAACGAACACTTTTGTGCGTGCATCGAATCTGTGGTATGGAACGTAGTAGTACGTGCACTAGATAGGATAAACAATATGCTAATAGACATAAGTTGACACGTATATACTTGATTATGACCATTGTTACTAGTACCATTATTGTCCTTGTAATTTGATCTTGATTCATATTCCTACATGTACCTTACTCCTTTACTCTCTGTTTTTCACTACTTGCTGTCCGTACTTGCTCTAAGGACATTTCTTTTCTTCATTTTAGTTAATCCAGCTACAGGTGAGCCAGGGGATTTGCCAAAAGGCATTGGCGAGCAATATTTCTAAGTTGGAACAGGAGCTGCCTTAGAATAAACTATTTCTTTCCATGTTTTCTTATCTTTTTGCAATTCATTTAATTAAACTTGTATCCCGAGCTTTTGACCCGTAACTACTATTTGTTTTCTCAGTATTGGATTGGATTATTGAGTTCTTGAATTCAGTTATTGTTTATGTGATGATATTATCTGCGTGGTTGGGATTATTTTTTTTGCATAATGTTGAGTTGAGAATGGTACAGCTTATGAATGATGTTAATATCATTCGCTGGGTCTTCGTCACGAGTTCGTATTCTCGTATTTTGGAAAGCAGGGCGTGACGGGTTTTTAGTGGTATCAGAGCCCGGTTCGAGTAATATGTCGATCAAACATGACTATCTTTACGAAGGTCTGACTTTGATTGGAATATTATTCGTGTTTGGTTCTAGCCAGGCTTAACTCAACAATATGTACACCACGCTGATCACATGGACATGTAATAACCAACATAATCTAGATACTTCTCTTACTTGATTCCTATTTGATTCCTTCATATTCAGTTCCTTCATTCCCTAATTGTGATGTTCCTTCCATTCATTCATATTCATGCAATCTGGATACTAATTATATTTTCTATGATGCAGACCATGGTTAGGAAGGATATTTCCTCTTCCCGTCCTGAAGATGATCCGATGGAAGAGCCCACTATTGCGCAGAAAGTGTAGATGCTTAGGGGCAGCTCTTCTACTTCCCGGCAGAGGGAAGATCGGTCTGAGAACCCAACTGTGCTTCAAGCACTGCAGTAGATGATGGCACTACAGCAAGAGCACAACGAGCTGATGAGGGCCAGTTTGGAGGCCGTGAATCAGGTTGCTGCGGGACCCGCTCCAGGACAGCTACCACCCCAGCCTGGTACGGCAGCTGACTTCATGAGGTTGCACCAGAACAAGTTCTCGGGTACGGAGACACCGCTAGAGGCCGAACAATGGCTGATTCGCACAGAACAGCTACTACAAGCAGCACGAGTCTCTAATGTGGACCGTGTGGATGTGGTGAGCATCCAGCTGACTGATCTTGCCCATATCTGGTGGCAGGCATAAGCCGAAAGATTGGAGAGGCCCATTGCATGGACCACCTTCACTAGGATTTTTATGGTCAAATTCTTTCCCAGCGTCACTAAAGTCGAAATGGAGCAAAAATTCGTTTCCTTGACTCAGGTTCGGTAATGTTATTTAAGTCATTTATTATTGCCTACTACATATGTGACGATATTAATTAAAGCATTATCTTGACTCAGGGGAATCGATCGGTGGATGAGTATGCTGCAGAGTTTGCTCGGCTCAGCCGCTTTGCACCTTCCATGGTTGCAAATGAGGAAGATCGAGCTCGCAGGTTCTTGTTGGGGCATCGTCTAGACATCCATAATCAGTTGCTGGCCCACCGCCATCGCACTTATACAGATATTCTTGATGCTGCAAGGGTCCAAGAACAAGCTCATAGAAGGACCAATGCCACTCAGCGAGTGGGACCGTACCCCACCTTCACTCGATCTATTGTGGGGCCTACTCAGAGGCTAGTTCCGACCCCAACTGTGAGAGTACAGTCGTATCCACCCGTTGTTCCGACTTGTACCTTCTGTAACCGAGTTGGGCACTTGCACAAGGACTGCCACAGAGCCAACCGTCGGTGCCTTACGTGTGGGAGTGTTGACCACATCATGCGGTACTGCCCCAGGAACAGGCCTGTTGCACCAGCCGGAGGCCCAGCTCAGTTTGGGGCACCAGTCCGACCTCAGGGGAGACCACCACTTTCTCCACAGAGGCATGCCTTCGATCAGCAGAGGATGGCTCCTAGGGGAGGTCAGATGGGAGGCCGTGGTTAGGCCTTTAACCTGATCGCAGCAGAAGCTGAAACGGCTACGGGAGTGGTTGCAGGTATGTTGTTGTATTGTGTTAGTTTATATTCATTTCTTACATATTTCTTCTCTTTTATGTTTAACCTTTTGTGCACCCTGCATGCATTTTCCATTTCTTATTTGTTGGATCTTTTTGTTAGGCATTATTCTTGTGCATTCTCTCCCTACCCATGTGTTGTTCGATTCTGGTGCAACCCACTCATTTGTGTCTTCCCGTTTTGCCGATCGTCATCGATTAGCAAGCGATATCATGCCAGCAGTTTGGGATATTACCACTGGTGGAGGCACTATTGTTTGTTCTAAGGTGTGCAAGCAGAGTCCTCTAATGATATGTGGCAAGGAATTTGAAGCTGACCTGATTGTGATTAACAACTCGGGCTTCGACGTTATTCTGGGAATGGACTGGCTAGGAGTCACCCATGCAGTGATTGACTGTCGGAAGAAGAAGGTGATGTTCAAGCTTCTTGGGCAACCAGAGTTCGAATTTCATGCGGGTGAGACACCGACTGGACGTGTCGGGAGCCCGATGTCCCCGAAGGCCGGTGCACTTGAGTCAATGTGCACTGATGGTGAAGTTGCACCCGTAGTCGTGCGAGACTTTCTTGATGTCTTTGCTGATGACTTGCCCGGAATTCCACCAGATCGAGATGTGGTGTTCAGAGGTTCAGCCAGGAACTACACCAATCTCGAAGAGCCCGTACCACATGGCGCCAGTTGAATTGGCCGACCTGAAAGTACACATCCAGGAGTTGTTGGACAAGGGATTTATCAGACCAAGTGTTTCATCGTGGCGAGCCCCAGTGTTGTTCGCCAACAAGAAGGACGGTAGTCGCAGGCGCTGCATCGACTATCGGGAGCTGAATAATGTTACGATGAAGAACAGGTACCCGCTGCCAAGAATTGATGATCTGTTCGATCAACTGGGGGGTGCATCTGTGTTCTCAAAATTGGACCTTTGCTCTGGTTATCATCAAGTCAAATTAAAGATTGAAGATATTCTGAAGACAGCGTTCTGCACAAGATATGGACACTATAAATTTTTTGTGATGCCCTTCGGCATTACTAATGCACTGGCAGTATTCATGAGCCTGATGAACAGGGTATTTTTGCCATTCTTGGATCGGTTTGTCGTTATGTTCATAAACGACATCCTGGTATATTCGCAGAACAAGGAAGATTATGTCGAGCACTTGAGAATTGTCTTGCTGACGCTGAAAGAGAATCAGTTGTACGGGAAGCTCAGCAAGTGGAATTCTGGCAGAATCGTATTGCCTTCTTGGGCCATGTTATCTCTGGTAAGGGTGTATCAGTGGATCTGTCGAAGATTTCTGCTGTCAAGGATTGGCCAGTGCCGAAGTCAGTTCCAGAAGTGCGAAGTTTCCTTGGATTGGCAAGGTATTATAGGAAGTTTGTTCAAGACTTCTCAAAGATTGCAGGACCCTTGACCAACTTGACGAAGAAGGAGCAGAGATTTGTTTGGGATAGTGCCTGTGAGGAAGCTTTTGTGGAATTGAAGAACCGGTTGACATCAGCACCTGTGCTAACGATACCAGACAGTTCTGGGGGATTTGTGATTCACTGCGATGCATCAGGTAGAGGTTTGGGTGCAGTTCTGATGCAGAAAGGTAGAGTTGTAGCTTATGCTTCAAGGCAGTTGAGACCGCATGCAAAGAACTACCCTACCCACGATCTAGAACTTGCAGCTATGATATTTGCTATGAAATTATGGAAGCACTATTTGCTTGGAGATAGAGTGGAAATTTTCACAGATCACAAGAGTCTCAAATATGTGCTCACGCAGAAGGAGCTGAACATGAGACAGAGAAGATGGTTAGAACTGATGGCAGATTTCGACATCGATTTGCAGTACCACCCGGACAAGATAAATCTGGTACCTGATGCTCTGAGTAGGAGGCCTGCTGCAATGTTTCTGACCATGCAGAGAAAAATATTAGAAGATATGAGGAGGCTAGAATTGGAAGTGATTCTTCCAGGTGCAGCGTCGCAGTGTATGATGTTGCAGTTGCAATCTTCGTTAGTGGAGCAGATCGAGGCAGCTCAGGCAGATGATCAGCAATTGCAGGAATTCTGTAGTGAAGTGGAAGCAGGTCTGAGGTCTGATTTGGTCATTTATTCAGACGGGTCACTCCGTTTTGGCTCCAGGTTGTGTGTTCCTAGAAGTGAAGTCAGGTAGAGACTACTTGAGGAGGCCCATCGGTCTTCATACTCCATTCACCTAGGAGGTACCAAAATGTACAGAGATTTGAAGCAGCACTTTTGGTGGCATGGCATGAAAAGGGTTGTGGCAAGGTTTGTGTCGCAATGTCTGATCTGTCAACAAATGAAGGCAGAACATCAGAGGGCCGCTGGACTGTTGCAACCTCTTCCGATTCCGGAATGGAAATGGGAGAATATCACTATGGATTTCGTGACAGCATTGCCCAGGAGTCCCAAAGGTTATAATGCTATCTGGGTGATAGTTGACCGGTTGACGAAGAGTGCCCACTTCATCCCATTTAGGGTGGGTCAGTCTACTGAGAGTCTGGCGGAACGGTATATTCAGGAGGTAGTGAGACTGCATGGTGTTCCCATCAGCATCATATCCGACCGGGATACGAGATTCAGGTCCTAGTTCTGGGAGAGCCTTCAGCAGATTCTGGGGAGCAAGTTGAACTATAGCACAACATTTCACCCCCAGACGGATGGACAGTCCGAAAGGACGATTTAAACACTGGAGGACATGTTGTTCTCCTGTGTTCTGCAATTTGGTGGTTCTTAGGAGGATCATTTACACTTGATCGAGTTCTTATAGAACAACAGTTATCAGGCGAGTATCGATGTAGCTCTGTTTGAAGCACTCTATGGTCGCAAATGTAGGTCCCCAGTCTATTGGGACGACATTGGCAAGAGAAAACTCTTGGGACCAGAGTTGATTACGAAGACAGTTGATGTAGTAGCTCAGATCAGGAAGCACCTGCAAGCCGCTCAGAACTAGCAGAAGAAATGGGCTGACTGTCGTCACCGACCTTTGGAGTTCGAGGCAGGTGATCATGTATTTCTGAAGGTGTCACCTTGGAAAGGCGTCATCCGATTTGGTGGTGGGGGTAAACCGAGTCCCCGATTAGTTGGCCCTTTTGATATTGTGGAGTGTGTGGGCAAGGTAGCATACAGACTTGCATTACCGCCAGCCTTGTCTGGAGTCCATGACGTATTCCACGTCTCTCAGCTCAAGAAGTATGTTAGGGATGACAGCCATGTGATTGACTACTCAAAGTTGTCCATGAGACCAGACTTATCTTGTGAAGTCCAACCAGTTACTATTCTGGACAGACGTGAGAAAGTGTTAAAGAATAAAGTGATCAAACTTGTTCGTGTCTCCTGAAATCCTCACTCACCCGGTGAGTTGACTTGGGAATTGGAGGAAGAAATTCAGACGAAGTTCCCTCATCTCTTTGAGTAGTTGTATGTTGTTTTGGTTGTTTCCTTTTCTTCTTTTTTCGGGGTACCTACGATCCACCGATATGAATTTCGTGGACGAAATTCTTCTTGTAAGGTGGGTAGGATTTGTAACCCCTATTTTTGATTGTATGGATTCCTTGTATGTTGTAGTGTACTCTTTCTATTCTAATTCATTTTTGGTCTTGATCTGTCGTGGGCCTTATGTTGCTTTTTATCATTCTTATACTATTGTTGTTATTATTTTTGTCCTTATTATATTACCAGGTTTGCCCGTTGACACGTGCCTACGGCACGTCTTCGAAACGGTGCACCTGATTTGATTATATAAAATAGTTTTGGAAATCCAGCAAATTAATTGAAGTAACAAACATATTATATGAGAAAGCAGTATATCTATATTTAAGCTCAACCATCGCCTTCTTGATCATTAACTTGAACTTACCTGAAATGCATAATGTTTGTTAGAAACACTGCGTAGAGTTTTATTTAACTACAGCATCACTTTTAGATGCTTGTAATAGTTATGTGAGGACATTATCATATAGATTTTATAGAGCTTACTCTAATTCCATAACTACTATGAGTATGTCTAAATACAATGGTAACGCAAGTGCATGTGTGAAGGTATCTACAATACCAATAATCTAAACATTTGTTTGTCTTAGACTCAGTTTGTAATTGAAATACCTCTTATTATTATTTCAACCAAAATGAAATACATGAAGTTCTCAAAACTCGAATCCAAGCTAATCAAGTCTTTTATCTCTACTTTGTCTCTCCATTGCACCTTTATAAAAAAAAACCAAAATGGATAAATAACAAATTTACTTTAGCTGTCTTTCTTGAGTGGAGAGTTTGCACCCTTCACTGACAAACTTCAGTCATCCCAATCCTATGTATCCAAACATACACTAAAAGTTCTTATATGTTATATTATCCATGGTTTCTAATAACCAGTGAAGGGAACACTTCACGATAGTATTTTTTCTTATAGTAAAGAAATTAATGTTGCATATTTGCCAAGTTATTTTAGGTTGCTAGTCAACTTACGTGTCATGCTATGTTTTGGAAGCCCAAATTGGGGCTACCAAATAATCCATCTCTCACTTGCGTACACCTTAAATCAAAACCAATAAAAAACTCATCAAATAAATCACTAAATCAAAATTTTTTAAACCAAAAAATAAAACAATCATACCTCTCTGAACTTAAATCCCACGCACATAAAAAATTCGAGACAGCAAAAAACTGAGTAATCCCGTGCACACAATAAATTAAAAATTAGAATGAGAATTTGGTTAATGAGATGAAATTAGAGTTGTCGCATCGTATATAGAGGCTCTCGATTCGGTGGAGGGGAGTCGCCGATACGAAGTCGCTGGATATTCGCGTTCGATTTAGTGGAGGGGAGTCACCGATACGGAATTAGCAGCGGATTAGATATCAGCGACGACCTCTTGATTGGGGTTCGATATTAGATTTGGATTTGGATATGCTTTGAGACTTTCAAAATTTTAAAATTTTCAAAATTTCAAAATTTTTAATTTTAAAATTTTAAAATTTTCAAATTTTAATTTTTTTAAAAAAATTTGTAAATTTTTTATTTTTAAAATTTTTGAAATTCTTTTTTAAAATTTTCATATTTTTTAAAAATTTCTAAAATTTCAAAAAAAAATTTTAAAAATATTTTTAAAAACTTTTCTTATAAGTTTTCGATTTTTTTTATTTTTTGAATTATTTTTAAAGTTTTTAAAATTTTAATTTTTTTTAGTTTTTAAATTTTTAAAATTTTTAATTTTTTTAAAATTTTTATTTTCTTAATTTTTTGAATAGAAGAAAGAGAGAGAGAGAGGGGGGGAGTGAGAGAGAAATAATTAAATAAATAAATGAGTTGTTTTGGGTGGGGGATTTGAATTTGAGTTTTGGGGGGAAAATATGTTTTGTGAAGTTAGATCCGGGTCTTTGATTTTGGGAGGATTTGAGGGAGAACCACTTGATAGCTTTCTTTGTGTTTTATTATATAGATTAGTCCAATTCTTTCAAAGCCCATTTTGAATCTTTCAAAAGCCATATCTTTATTGGATATTAAATCCAAAACCCAGTCTACCCATCCCACATTCCCCTAACTACTACCCCAGATCTTCTCTACCCATCTCCCCGTATCTCTAACTCTCCCCACTATTTACTCTATTATTTTATATTAAAATCCTCCCCCACTCTCCTACAAATCAGAACTACGCATAACCAACTCCTCTTCTCCAACTCCCCACTACTACACAACTCTACCCCGTTACTTCTCCACCCCATTCCCACTCTCAACCTTGTTCCCACTCTCTCTCCCCTTCTTCCTTCTCCCTTCCCCGTTTCATACTCAACCGCCCAAACCCCAAAACAACCCAACGCCTCTGCCCTCCACCGCTGCCAACTCCGACCATCTCCACCTCTCCACCATCTCACCCCCGTCCTCATCGCCATTGCCTTCTCTAGAACCCATCCCATACCTCCGTCACCCCATCACCGAACCAAACCCACTCCGCCACCACCTCCTTTGACGTCGCAAGCCTCCAACCACCGTTCCCATCTCCATTTTCCCTCTCCTCGTCGCCCTAATAACCACCGAAACCCAACTTCGCCATTAACCCAAGCTTCGTCGAACCCAATTTTTGAAGCACCACCAAAACCCAAGAAACCCATCGCACTACCCCTTCAGACCACCGTCGCCCTCTCCCAACCACCTCGATCATCTCTTCCACATTGCGCCGAGCTCCCCACTGCCTCGCCGCCGCCATCCAAGCCCCGAAGACGTCGTTGTCGTCCTCCTCTCTTTTCGAGCGCGGAAACAGAGCCAGTCGCTCCCGCCATCGAAGCTTCCGCTCGCGCCTTCCTGGTGTTGTGTCGCTTCCCGACCAACACCGCCGCACGTCACCGTCATGAGCCCCAGGGCAGTAATCGCGCCGTTTGCCCTCATTCTCTCTCTCTCTCCGATCGAAGGAAGAAGACGACCAGCGAGTGGTCCATCTCGCTGCTCAGTGTTCAAGCCCTTTGATATGTTGTTCGCTGTCCTGTGTTTGCCCCGATCCGGTGTGGGGATACAGTGTGATTGGTGCGGTTTGCTGTTTCGTGTTCGGCCGCATCTAATCTGGTTTTGCTATCTGCTGTTTTGGGTTAGATCGGGTGTGGGGGATTGTTGCTGTTTTGCTAGTTTTCTTGCTCGGTCTTCGCACGTGTTCTTGGGTTGCTCCTCGGGATTCTGATCACGTTATTCCTTATTCATATTGAACCGTCTATAAAAAAAGGCAAGTCTACTTGAACTCTGTTATTTATTCTAGTTCAAAATTTTTGACCTCTTATGCAAGTAATTCCACTTCAATTATCGTTAACTTTGCCTTGTGTCCCTTCCGTTGGGAGCATCGAGGGTTTACACGTGCTAACCTGACATGCTCTCGACATCTTATTAATATCGATTAACTCAAACCCAAGCCTAAATACATACATGACACGAATAAAATGAATAGGACTTGTATACGAGGAAAACACATCGTGATCAAATACATGTGATTAATCGAGATCTAGTGACTTGAACTTGACATGATAAATTTGACTTGTATACTAGAAAATTCACTCTACTTGCTTTACATTAGCCTTGATACATTTCAAGATTCCATAACATGATAATTACCCACTTTGATGAACTTATATGTGATAGTTTTTATAAATTCCTGCTGCCTATACTGTTTTGCACAGAGGTTTCGACCCTGTTAACTTGAGAATTAACACAACAGATACAAAAGAGAGTTTTAGCCTACTGAGTCTAGTTTCCAAACCAAGTGACAGATCCTGATTCCGAGTCACGAGCTGTGAGATATCACATTTTTAGTCTATGTTGGTTTGCACTTTTCAGACTGCAGAATTAATGCAACATTGACACATTTATTAGTGAAACACCATGCTAATAGTGTTATAATGCCATGAAAATTTCTAGGAACTTCATAGACATGCTTAGGGTTCATCTCTAATTTTCGTAGATGTTTACAGTGTATTTATACCATGTTTCTATCCATTAGATGTTGACATCTAGTTGCTGCCAGAACAGTTAAACTGCAAAGAATAGGGTGTTTAACCTAGCTACAGTCAAAATTAGCAGAAAGTTACTGAATATAAATTGTAGCCCTAAGTGTCTAGTTGTCCATAGCATCCTGGAACTTCGAAATTCTGAATTGTAACCTAGGATTTATTGCTATTTTAGTTGTGACTGTGTCGGCTGTTTCAGATTTGCTACTTCATGTTTATTTTGTGCAATGCATCATATTACTGCATTATTATCATCCCCTTCACATCTTATAACTACTTGCATGTACATGTATGACTTATTAATATAATACTAAACAAGCCGGGGTTTCTAAGGGTTGACCTAGTAGTGGATAGTCTCAGAAAATATACTCGGTAGGGCCCTCTTGTTACATAAAAACTTGACATGGAAGGTGGAGAATTACTTGTGAAGACGTGAGCTTTTTATCTTGTTATCTTATTATCATGATACACCAAGTACACGCTCTGTAGATCCCACCACGAAGTCTAAAACGAACACTGTTGTGCGTCCATCGAACCTGTGGTATGGGACGCAGTAGTACGTGCACTAGATAGGATAAACAACATGCTAATAGACATAAATTGACACGTATATACTTGATTATGACCATTGTTACTAGTACCATTATTGTCCTTATAATTTGATTTTGATTCATATTCATACATGTACCTTACTCCTTTACTCTCTGTTTTTCACTACTTGCTGTCCGTACTTGCTCTAAGGACATTTCTTTTCTTCATTCTAGTTAATCCAGCTACAGGTGAGCTAGGGAATTTTCCAGAAGGCATTGGCGAGCAATATTTCTAAGTTGGAATAGGAGCTGCCTTAGAATAAACTATTTCCTTCCATGTTTTCTTATCTTGTTGCAATTCATTTAATTAAACTTGTATCCCGGGCTTTTGATCCGTAACTACTATTTGTTTTCTCAGTATTGGATATTATGTTGGATTATTGAGTTCTTGAATTCAGTTATTGTTTATGTGATGATATTATCTGCATGGTTGTGATTGTTCCTTTTGCATAATGTTGAGTTGAGACTGTTACAACTTATGAATGATGTTAATATCATTCGCTGGGCCTTCGTCACGGATTCGTATTCCCGTATTTTGGGAAGCGGGGCGTGACAGTTGGTGTTGGTGCGGGTGGGTGACGGGTCCTCTCATTAGGCCTGCACCCACTGAGTTCGAGCTCCGAAAGCATGGGAAAGAAAGATCAGTTGTAGGGGGTGGAGGGAAGTTTGTTTGCTATGTGGCGTTGGCTGAGGAGAGAGTTTGGGGTTTTGTAGTTGGCTTTTTTAGAAGAGAAAAGGGTGAAGAAGGGTGCCGGAGGCGAGGTTCAAAAGCGGAGGGAAGGGGAAGAAGCAGGAGAGGTTAGGTAGGAGCTCCATATTTTTGTAGGAGTTTCTGGTAAAACATCGTGGCATTCCACTCCTAAATTTGATTTATGAGGAGGCAGGGTTTGTTCATGCTTGTGCGGCTCAGACTCGATCTGCTGGGTTAGATCCTCCTTCGAGCTGCTCGGGAAGTAGTGGTGACTCTTTCGTGTTAGAAGGAACCGCATGCAGACTGTGTCTCTCAACCGGAGTGCCCCCTTGGCTTGAGGGAGCAGAGTTGACAGAGATAAAGACTTGTATAATTGTTGAACTTGTTCTCGATGTACTCTTTATACCTTCTAATAAGATGAAATGAGAAATCGTCTAAGTGTTCAAGTATTGTCTCATGTGTCCTTTAGTTGAGTAGCGAAGGCAACTTTAGTAAAGAGTTTGACCCTAGACTCATTATACCCTTATTTTGGCAATTTGGGGGAGTAGCTCTAGAGAGAGGTTGGACATGAAACTTGGCCTACCAAGGGATGCTCGAGGGGCTCGGAGTAAACCTGAGGATGCCCAATCATGGAGTGGTCGGGACTCAATCTGTTGGGTTGGAACCCCTCTTGGGCAACTCAGGTGGTCGAGGTGGCTCTTCGATGGTGAAGAGGCATCTCGAGCAGAATGTGTCTCTGAACTGAAGTTTCCCCCCTCCTTGTGGTAGATAGTGACAAAGCGGAGAGAAGTTGGTGGGTGATCCAATGTACTTTAGCTCTTAGACTTGTGCCAATATGAACGAGTGATATGTCATGTACTTCCTTAGATGGCAGTAGGAAATTGATAGAATTGAAGAACTTCCAAGTGTAGTTGACTTCACTCGTGCCTCCTTTGTGTTAGATGTTTCTGCTTAGAGCAAGTCGTGGGAGTAGCCCTAGGGAGAGCTGTGTTCCAAGCATGCTTGTTGACAAATTAACCAGTTTCAGAAGTAGTTCGAATGGTCGCTTTGAGCCACAAACTCGCATGCTTGTAAGTTGTGAGATTATTTCGAGCCATGCTTATGAACTCTGAACTAGTTGTTTAGCGAATTAACGAGTTGTATGAGTAGTTCGAGTGGCGAATCGAGCTCCAAATTGGCTTGCTAGCGAGATGTAGGAGCTATTTTGAGCCACAAGTTTGGACTCTACACATGCTGTTTGAAAGTTAGCAAGTTGTAGGAGCAGTTCAAGTGGTGATTCGAGCTCTGAACCTGCTTGTTAGCGAGTTGTGGGAGCGGTTTTGAGCCACGAGTTTGGACTTTGTCCCTGTTGTTTGAGAGTTAGTAAGATGTAGGAGCAGTTCGAGTATCGAGTCATGCTCCGAACCCGCTTGTTAGCGAGTTGTGGGAGTGGTTTCTAACCATGAGTTTAGGCTTTGTACCTGCTGTTTAAGAGTTAGCGAGTTGTATGGGTAGATCTAGGGAAGAGCTGGCTCCAAACCTACTATATGTATGGAGTGAGTTAGTCGATGATGTAGCTCAGAAGAGGAGCTGAGCACTGTACTCCTTGTTTGCATTGAGGGATCAATACAAGAATTTTGTGAAAGAAAATTATAAGTTTTATTGAAAATAAATCTACGCGACTGTTTGGTGACTATCCTTTATTACATACTCTGGCCTTGTAAAGACCAGTCTTGTTTCAAATCTAAGTGGAGGGTGTTACGTGCCCTTGTTAAACTTCATCTAATGCTCTCTTGATACCTCCTTGCCCCCCCTGCACACGCGCACCCAACCACAACATCCGAGAATACTTGTAACAAGGTTTCCAAAGTTATCCACCCATGAGCTTACCAACTTGCAGACCTGGGGACCGGGGGGGGGGGGTTATGGCTATCTCAGAAACACTTGGATGGGTCTTCAAGGGAGAAAGGGACTTCCTCTAATTCTTTAACGGGCTCAGCCATCTCTTAAGAGCATCTACAGTCATGTAAGGTAAAATATGCATATGCATATTTTACCTTAGCATTTCGAAGGATTGCTGCACTCGTTGAAAAGGTAAAAAATGCATATAATCAAAAAAATGAAACAGATGTTTCATCTGTAAGAAAAAAATTAATTTAAATGGATTTTATTTTGCGAAATCAAAAATTCAATATTAAAATAAATGGGAGGAAGGGAAAAAAATTCAAAATTCAAAATTTTGAATTTTTTGGGATTTTTGGGAAATTTTTAAAGGGTTTAAAAAAGGGGGAAGGACCCAAATGGGACGAAACATCCCTGTGGGTTTTATAATTAAGTTGTTAATTATATTTTTTATTCACTAAACCTAATTAATTAACTAATTTATTTAACTAAAAGTTTAATTAAAATACTAACTATAATAATTAATTAACTAAATTAGGAGTTTAAGTTTGTTTTTTTTAATAATTCAGGATTTCATCGGACGAAACATCGTCTGATGAAAAAAATAAAATAAAATATTACGGACGATCATTTAAAAATAATTAAACAATGTAGATGAAACATGATGTTTGGTCACGCAGAATATGCATATTGCTATATCGGTTGCTATCTTTACCTTTATACTGTAGAAAAAAATAGAAAAAATGACAGAATGCCTAACGAGTGCAGCGGATAGTGCCGAATTATGCATAATATGCATATTTAGCTGATTGTGGATTCTCTAAGGGAGCTCTAACCCTTCGAGTGAGAGGACTGAGCCCGGCATTGTAGTCGTTGAGCAATTCCGAGCCACTTGTTGCTTTCCCTTAGCCTCTCCTACTCCATCTGGTGTGGGGAACTTCATCTTCATGTGGGAGGCCAAAGCTATGGCGTCAAGAGCTGCTAGGCCAGGGTGGCCGGGGATGGCATTGTATGCGGCCTTCACATCGATGACCATGCAGTCCATGACCTTAGTCCGAGTAGTCGAGGACTGTCCTGCAGTCACATTAAAGGTTAATTATCCCTTCGATTTGGACCGAAGTCCCAGAGAATCCATGAAGAGTGTACCCGTCGAGCTTGAGATGGTCCTTGGAGAGCTTGAGACCTTCAAAGGCCCCTAAGAAAAGGATGTCCGCCAAGTTACCATTGTCTACCAGGATGCGGTGCACTTCATGGTTCGTCATGGAAAGGTTGATCACTAATGCGTCACAGTAAGGGGTTCGGACGACTTCAAGGATTGTCCGAGAAAGTCACTGGAACTCACCTGCTCTTGGTGGCGAGTGCGTTGCGTACTGAATGAAATTCTCAGACGAACGTCTTTTGCAAGGAGTCAGACTCCCCAACCGTAGGACCTCTGTGGATGGAATGAAGGATAGCTATACGCTCTGAGTCTTGGGACTCAGGATCTTTATCTGCACAGTTATTAGCTCGTTGGGCTGGTAGAGGCTCAACCTTGTCATTCTGAGTGTATTTGGAGAGGTGACTATGACAAATGAGAGCTTAAATTTCATTTTTAAGGACTCAACATTCATCAGTGTTGTGGTCATGGTCCCTCTGGAACTGACACCAACAGCTCTTATCCCTTCTCCTGTTAGGATTCATCCTAGGAGGGGAAGGAAGTAACCAATCTCCCTTGATTTTCATGAGGGCTGTTGACGCGTTGTGTTGAGAGGGGGGTATTTGTTGAAGCGAGAGACCGGGGGAGGGCGATGTTGGCCCAACTCATCTTTATGGGATTGTTTGGGTCCTTCTCATCCACTTCTTCGTTTGTATCCATGCAAGGGCTCACTTCACCCACAGGGATGAAGAATCTTGCTCTGATGTACTTGTATCACCTTTGTGGGAGTCCAGAGAAGTCTCTAAGAGGTTTCTTGGCAAGTGAAGCTTTAAGGTTGGTGTCGCAGACGTTGTGGAGGAAGGCGGTTTCCACTGATGAGTCAAGGGTAGGGATGGACCTAACCTCGACTATAAAGCGCTTGACATAGTCCATGAGCATATCCCTTGTCCGTTATTTCAGTTCAAGCAAGGAAAAGCTCGACTTCTCGATCTTTCGGCTTGTGATGAAATGTGCAAGGTAGAGCTTCTCGAGTTGGTCGAATGAGAAGATAGACCCTGGAGAGAGACGGGAGTACCATTTCTGTGTTGATCCCTTCAGGGTTGTTGGGAACGTCTTGCAAAGGAGTGTGTCAGAGGCTTGGTGGATCATCGTGAGAGTTTTAAAACTCTCAATGCGATCTGCTGGATTGGAGTCACTGTTATATGAGTTGAAGTGGCTACCTTGAAGTTTTCTGTTACAGTGGCTTCAAGAATGGACTTGCTGAAGGGAGGTTGGGAGGGCCAGTATGCTTTCCTGCGGCGATCCTCCTCTTGACCGATTCGGGCTAGGCGGTCCTCCATCTCTTGGAGACGACGTAGGACTTGGTCCTCATGTCCCTCAGATCGGGTTGATCTGTAAGACTATTCTCCTTGCACAGTTGCAGGGCAGTGACTGCTTGTTTGTTGGCTCTTGTTCGGGGGTGACTCGAAGGGCTTGGAGGATTTCATCTTTGAAGTCGCGGATTTTGGCCCTGGTGACGGGTACATCAGCTTCTCTGTGGTGCTTGGGACCTATCGACTGACTAGAGTTGGGCTTCTACGGTTTCTTCGCCCTTATGGTGAGGGCGATCATCGGGATTTATGTCGGTGGGGATGATGATTTCTCTTGCTTCCTTGGTGCACTAAGCGGCGGACCTCGTCTCAGGTACACTTTTCTTCTAAGCGTTATCTTACTACTGGTTGTTGATGACGATACAAAGCTTATCTGGAGTCAGGGGCACCATGGGAGAGGAGGCCGTGCGGATGGAGAATCAGTCCTCAATCGGGTGAGGTTCGGAGCCAAATTTAGAGCGGTGTTCAAAGTGACAGGGAGGCTGTGATGGCGAACGGAAAGTTTGCGATGATGGGCGTGGTGGCTACCCATGACGAGGAGGAGGAGGAGGAGGAGAAAGAGGAACTTCAGATGGATGACTGGCGGCGGCCGCCTTCTTTCCCTTGGGAGGCATGGCTAGAAAATAGGGTTTTTGTCGGAAAAATTGGATTGGTTAGTTAGATATTTAATTTTCCACAGACATCGCCAATATGTTGCTGCTTTTTTCTATGTTAGACCAACAGATGATGTGAATTCTTTAATGGAAAACTATCAAGATCTAATCTTTACTTTGATCAAAATTAATCACCATTAACCACTCCTTAATCCGATTTCTGACAATTGTGGATGCTTGGATCTTATTTGGGCGGCCAAGATCACTCTAGCAAACTTGCAAAAAGTCTAAATATCGGGGTGTTCTTCGGCAAAAGACCCTCCGACGCTCAAGTCAGTACTCTGATTAATATGAGAGTTTTTTTGTGGCAAAATATTGATTACTTAACTATGAAAAGGGTGAAGGGTATTTATAGGCTATGAGTTAGTTACAAAAGATTAGCTTGAAAAAACATATTTTGTGTTTAAATTGCTAATTCTCATAGTTAGGAGATAGAGTTTAGCTGATAACTAGCGCCGTTATCGGGTCGGGTTGGGTCGGGTGGGGTCGGGTAGTGAGATACCTGGACCCTACTCTATGACAACGGGTTCGGGTTCAGGTCCGGATCCGGATCTATTCATTTTTTTTCGGGTCTAGTTCGAGTCTGATCAGTTCCGAGGTACCCAACGGGTCTAAAAATGCATGTCAATAATTTTATTTTTCTATGTGTACTAAATATTTTAATATTCAACTTCAGAACATATTTTTTCCTGCTAGAGGATCACATGAATTAGTTACATAGAAAAAATGAAAGTAAAGTTAATTAATATGTAAATGATTGTATATAAGTTGATTTTACAATTTAAAGAGTATGAGATGCAAGTTGGGAGTAAAAGAAAAGATGGCACACTCTCGATTAAGTTATATTAGCATATTAAACTTTATTTTCTATCCAAAAAATATATTTTTTAAACACAAAAAACTCTCATGTTCAAATGTACTAAAATTTACGATATTGATCTACTACCGAGTCTATAGATCAGGTCCAAAATCATCGGATCCTAATGCTACCCATATAGGATCGGGTTGGGTCGGGTCGGTTCCGATCCAATGTCGGGTCCGGGTCACGGGTATTTGTGGCAGTGCTATTGATAACTCTATTTTGGATGGAGGATTTGGTCAAGAGCTTTTAATTAGCTAGAACTCCTCTTATTGGGCTGTAAGTTAGCCCTCATTGTAGGCATGCTTGAGTTGATGGGCCTGAAAACGACCCATTTTGTTCATACAGGCATGAAACTGCTGTAAAATTACTGTTCTACCCTCAAAAGCTTCAAGATTCATGCTAGAATCGTGCGACCCTGATTTGTTCCAATTTTTATCCACATTACCGTCCAAATCTGTTAATGTTATGTCCTACTCTGTATATTTGCTTCCTCGTGTGACAATCCATGACCAGATCAAGAATGTTTTAGGTTTTTTCTGCCTAAAATACCCCTGACTTATTAGGTTGTAAAATAAGATTTTTTTAGTTACTACCATAAATTCTTAATATTTTCTCTAACTGAACTACATTTGCTCTAGACCGTTGAATTTGCAATCTCTCTTTTTATAGATGATAGAATCTGTTAAGCAGAAAAAAAAATTTGACAGTTTGGTCATTTGACATATCACCACCCTAATCTTTCTCTCAAGATCTCCGTCAGTCTCTTTTTCTCTCTCAAATATAATGAACCCTTTAGATTCCCTACTTAATTGACACCTTGATTAGTGATATGGGGTAAGTGATGTGGCCCCATCTGGACCACCAGAT
Organism: Hemerocallis citrina; assembly: GCA_017893485.1. Lineage (NCBI taxonomy): Eukaryota > Viridiplantae > Streptophyta > Magnoliopsida > Asparagales > Asphodelaceae > Hemerocallis > Hemerocallis citrina. The sequence goes on from CM030362.1 coordinate 139,326,592, forward strand.
CTCCTCAGGCTTCACTCCCCTGTGATCATCAAAGTCAAACAAGTCAAACGGGCTTCAGCCCATTCAGGCCCACAGGCGAACGGGTCCGACCCGGTCCATTAGGGTCTCAGACCTGTTTACCCCTGCCTATAAATACCAGACCCCCTCATCACCTCTGAAGGTAATAAACTTTTCCCCACCTGAACCCTAGTTACTGTTGCTTTCTCAGTCACTAACTAGATCGTTGGAGGGCCTGTCGCCGAGACTTCTCCCGGTGTTTCTAGGTAGTGTGCAGGTATGAAAGACCGAGCCGAGCTCTTGGATCTGAGCTGAGCATCCGGCCTCCACCTCTCTCCTACTACTCCTGAGCCTACCCTACGGCCTAGGATCGGATCAACGCTAGAACCACATCTTCCGCTACACAAATTACAAGAACTCACACCTGTTGCCCCCACACCCCAAAAAAACACGGCATCAGGTTGGCATCATCTGTGGGAACTCTCAGGAACTGTCACCAGACCGAGTCCAGCCAGGGACGTCACCTCAAGTCCGAGCTCCTCCATGGCTCCCAAAGCCAGAAAGGTCGTCACCTCGGCACGACATTCGGACCCTCCACATCACAGCCACGCGGATGCCCAGGGTTCCAACCAACCTCAGGTCAACGGCGTGGTCGGACACTCGAATGCGACTGATTTGTGCCACGTCATCTTAGATCGGCAGGCCAGCCATGTAATGCCCCAGATCCCCATTACCGTACATCCGTGACGCAACTAGAATCTTTGCCTTCAAATGCATATCAACACAATTTTAACACGGAAATTTAAAAAACTTTTTATTGCCAAATAAGGTCATTACATTTTCGATTACAACCAATATCTTGTTTTTGAACAAGAATACAAATTACATTAACTCATTACATCTTATTACAAAATATTTTCCAACTCCTCTTGTAAAGCTATCAGCTGTCTCTCGGAATGGCAGTCGACTGATCACCGCCGAAGCTTCGTTGAGTGGTCAATCTGCTTTCCTGGGACTTGCTCCTTGGCTTGAGTCTTCTACTGCGCAACTCTGATATTTCTGTACCTGCTCGAAAGGTAGGACCAGTACCTAAAAGGTGGGGAACGCCAGTACTTTGACCGACGCAATGCTAATAAGCAACAACGATCTCCAAACTGGCAACCACAAACCATCTTGAATGGGAAAAGAAACGTGCATCCTAATTCCTTAGTGTTCGTGTATGCCATGACCTGAAGTCTAATGCATAATACAAGGGCACAGAAACAGATGCACTTAATCTAATGTCAGCAAGACTTTGGATACGCATGCATCTCATACTACATATGCTCCAAATCAAGCCGTCTTCTCCAATTTCAGGGTTTCGAACCCTCGCCATGCAAATGCATTTTATTATTGTACTCAACCTGTTCATGGCTGGTTAATCCTACAGTTATTACTGCTAACACAGTGGTGTCCCCGTTTGCCACTCGTGCCCAATCCGGTCTGGATCACACCAAATATCGTGACGATCTTACAGATATGCGTCCTGATGTGAATTTTTCGCAAGTGTACAAAATCGCAACAAGTAGTATAGTTTTAGTGAAAAGAGTGTCAAACCCATAAGGACTAATTATTTTATTGAGTACTGAGATTACTAGATTAACTACTATTTTGAAAATCGGAATTCAATGAAATAAAACAACTAAATTAAATTAATCTAAATAACTAACTAAATTAATTAAAAGGGACGGAATTTGAATTTATATTGTTTATTAATTGCAAAATCAATTGTAGGGCTTTTGATTTCACCTAGTTTATCCTACACAATTAATAATTCCAAGGGAATAAAAAGATTATTTTTCCAAGGTGTAGACCAAAATCCCCAAATTATTCAATGCTTTATCTCGAACAACACCAAAAATATCTCCAACTAACAGTTTGTCATATCTCTATGCAAATTTAATTAATCGAAGACTCATTAAGTTCTGTGGATTTCTTAACGGTCACATCAGTCGCGGTAAATCATCTATAATTTTGCTCAATCAATGCTGTTTAATTTTATAGTTCTAAATCAAAAATTACCTCTCGGTCTCTCCATGATTTAATAGATCAAACAAATGTGTGTCAATCAATTGTACGCATTAAGAATGAAAATCAAACACAACCTTAAAAAAATAGAAAAATAATACTGAATTAAAATTGTGTTATCAAAACTAGGCTACATCGAAGCCATAGAAAAATAATATTTAGTTCATAATAAATTTATTGCAACTAACAATTACAGTCTTGGATTGCATGATAAAATTAGAGAGAGAAAATAGATACAGAAAGAACTGCTTTTTAAAAGAAATTGCAAACCGAACAGTCTCGAAAAGCGAGTAGCAAATACAATTAAATCTTCTCTCTCTCTCTCTCTCTCTCTCTCTCTCTCTCTCTCTCTCTCTCTCTCTGTGTCGTCTCTGAGTTCTGAGCCGCTGCTGACGTCAGCAACCTATCGCCGTCACGTGGGCCCACTGCTTCTCTCTGCCATCCTTTGTCACGTGGGACCCACCACCACGTCAGCAACTTGTCACCGTATTGATGACGTCAGCCTCCTTGGAACCCGAGCCAAACACAAGAGCACCCAAGACAGCATTGAGTTATATCGTTTTCTACCTCGAAACTTGCACCGAAGACCACATCACGCCCTATTCTCGTTTCCTCTCTCTCTTTCGTTTTGAACCACGTCGCACGTCAACGTCAACGTCAACAACCTGCCTCCGTCTCCCTAGGTTTTTTTATTTTTATTTTTTATTATTTTTTTTGATAATGATTAGGGATCAGCCATCGCTCTCTCCCTTCGTTTAGCGCTATCTTTATAGCTTCTCCTTGAGTTGTATTTATAGAGCATGGAAGAGAGATTTAGGGTTTATTTTTGTAGAAAAAACCCTTTTCTTTATTTATTTGTTTCCTTATGTAATTTGCTCTTTATTTCTTGCTCCTTTTTCAATTCTTTCTTTTTCTTCAAACGCGTGCTGCACACACAAAATAAAATCGAAAATTAGAATTTAAAAATAAAAATAAAAATAAAAATAATTAGTTTAAAATTAATTAAACTAACTAAAAATCATATTAGCTCATTTAAACCCTTCTAAAATTGTTTATTGCACTTTCAGCTCAATTAGCAAATTAAAATTCATATTTTGCTTTTCACACGGACAAATTGTAAAATTTAAATTCAACAAATCAATAAAAATAAATAAATCATTCAGTTTGTTTTGTTTGTTGATTTTTACCAAAAATCTTCACATTTTGCATCAAAAATCTTGCTTCTTCAAAAATAATTAATTACTTGAAATCTTATAGAAATAAGATGAACTATAAACATAATAGATGAATACAAGCAATTTTTATGGGTAAATGAGTACAAATAATTGTATAAAAATTAGACACATCACGTCCTGCATATCCATGGTGCCGAAGATCCATGAGACTGCTGTCCCTTATTGTCCGTTCGTGTCCACCAACATAAGAACATGACCACCTCAAGGGTCTAAGCCCCCTAGCCAACAGAGTTTCTCTCAATTCTTACCACGGAACTTCAGGAATTAACAGAGTGAGATACGGCTTTCGTGTGCTCAGCTAGTGAGCGAACATAGCACGTATCCCTACGACAAGAAGAGAACAACCCTGGTTATTACCGCCTAGTGCTGGCCCTCCGAACAAGTCGAATTATAGGGAACCACCCCTAATACCAACTTGGTCCTTAAGCGGGAGTAAGACACTTAACTAAATAACAAATACTAAAATATGCTTGTCATCCAAAATCATGCACGTAGTTTTATCGAACAATTGATTCCGACTGGTCTGTCAAAATAATAATCTGGCGAGTCGATACTTATCGGCTGCCACACTCCTGTTGGTCCTTGACCACTTCCCGGCTTGTGACCCTCAGCGAGTGGTAAAAAGGTGCCCAAGAAATGCCTTTTACCGGCAATGCTTTCAATCATAACACCAAACTATTGACAGACCAAGGAGATAAACACTAACAAACATACTCCAAATGCGATAAGGTCGATTTCTTGAGTACCGCAAAGCCACTAGTCATAAGTCCATAACTTCTAATCCATGTATTGGGTTGCATGGATATCACCTATTACCCCCAAAAGCAAGTCCATTAACTCATATCTACAAGAGGGGAAATAGTACTTTCAACACTTAGTCAAAAAGCATGACTAGCCAACTAGGTTGCTTCTGCCTGAAACTTAGAAAGGTCATATCTCCCACAATACAACTCGGATTTGGGTGTTCAAGCCCAATCTGGAAAGGTAAAGATCTAGGCTACAACTCTCTAGTTGATCATCACCTCATATTCTGTAACACCCTGTAATTTGAAATAAGATATATATATATATATATATATATATATATATATATATATATATATATATATATATATATAATGGTACTGAAAAGGTAAGTTGGCTGGTTTGATAAAAATATCATGAAAAAGGATAAAATGAATGAAATGTGGGTGAGGGTCCCACGGTGCATAGCATGAGCTGTTTGGAAAAAATACCATGGTGACATGGCATTGTAACAATGGGGGCCCACCTGCATTGTATTGCCTGTGTACTTCTCTCAACTGAGAGAGTAACGGGAGAAAGTAAGTATATATCCCATATCGGTGAATAACTAGAATAAAATAATATATAAATAACTAAGCCAATGATCAAGAGTCACCTAATCGGTTAACCAACTTTTGAGAGGTAGCCTGTGGTGGGCAGTTGTACTACATAGTATCTAATTTGTCTTATAAATTGTATAAATTGTCTGAGCTAGGGACAGGGGCGTTACAAATGGTATCAGAGCCAACTTTCGACACCGAGTGTGGGGCATATAATCGGGCGGTGTACTCCGAGACTGTGGTCAGCCCTCAATTAAATTCGGGACTATTATTGATCAGCAGATGCTCTACATCGGTTTGCATGCCCGTGCTCAACGAAATGAAATAGTATCTAATTTGTCTTAAATTGTATAAATTGTCTGAGCTAGGGGCAGGGGCATTACATATTCAGTCATCTAAATTCTCAAATTAGCCTCACAAACCTTAGCCTATGTACTTCCTGTACACTGGCTGCACCTTACCGATGGCACAAAACCTTACCTGCTCATCGGAATGATAAAAATCCAGGTTTTGTGGAAAGGTGTGAATGTCCTCTACAACTTTTTAGTTGATCACCAATCCCAAATGTTTAATTTGGTCAGCCCTCAATTAAATTCAGGACTATTATTGATCAGCAGATGATCTACATCGGTTTGCATGCCTGTGCTCAACGAAATGAAATAGTATCTAATTTGTCTTAAATTGTATAAATTGTCTGAGCTAGGGGCAGGGGCATTACATATTCAGTCATCTAAATTCTCAAATTAGCCTCACAAACCTTAGCCTATGTACTTCCTGTACACTGGCTGCACCTTACCGATGGCACAAAACCTTACCTGCTCATCGGAATGATAAAAATCCAGGTTTTGTGGAAAGGTGTGAATGTCCTCTACAACTTTTTAGTTGATCACCAATCCCAAATGTTTAATTTGATCATCCTAAAACAGACATTACTCTTCAGGTATACAGAACCACACACTAAGCCTTACTCAAACAGAGTCTTCAGCTCAAAACCTGATTTCTGTCCAATCTTATAAAAATCATATTTAATAATCTACTCATAGTAATTTCTTCAAATAAGACTTGTTGGAAAGCTCTAGATGTCTACTACAACTTTCTAATTGAACACTTCCTTAAATTCTGCTCTCAAAGAGCCACAAAAGCACCATCTTATCAAAGTGTCAAAACTGACCGAGTTAAGCACAGTACATGCTAAAATATCCATCATAAATCACATGTATCAAATGGTCACCAAATTTGTATTACAGCAACTAGACATCATCATGAGTAACATGAAAAAAGTTTCATATCCAAATTCCAAGTAGTTCTCCTTGTTACAAACATGCATAAAGATTCTGCTGTTCTTCAGTTACTGTCTTGACTACTGTTGATTGATTAATTTTGAACATGCATGAAACTTCATCCAAATAATTTCATAATTTTTCCGTAGAGTCTAGATGCATGTAAGAAATCATGGTATGTGTTAATTAATTATAAGAATTCCCACAAGCTTAGTTATCACAACAGACATATCATGTTCATGCCTTACGGCTCAGTCCTCAAATTGGATTTTATTAAAATATAAAAAATTATCAGAAAATTCAGAAATAAATCATGCATTTTCTAGACATATATGAGATCATTCTGTATAAATTTCATCATCAAATTCCAAGTAGTTTGTTCTCTGAAAATTCGGGAAAATGACATACAGATCATGTTTTCTAGTTCTAGTTTCAGATTTCTAACAATCAACTCTTAAACAACCATTCTCAACTACTACTACTCATGAATGCAAGAAATTAAACAAGAATGAACAAGAACAAGTTCAGAGAACTCCCCACCCTTTGTTCGCTTGAGAAGATGGGGTTTTCCTTGAGCTTGCTCCTCCAAAATCCTACTCCAAAGCTTGGAAATGCTCCTTCTTTCTTTTGCTCCTTTCACTCTCTCCTTTCTTTCTTTTTCTTTTCTGAAACTCCAGAGCTCAAGAGGTGGGAAAGGAGGGATTTATCAAGAGAGGAGTGAGGGAAAGAGGGGGGAAAGGGGGGCTGGCCAAATAGGGTAGGGGTAGGGTGAGGTGGCTAGGTGGTTTTCCCAAAAACCATGGTCTAGCTCCTTGTTTTTGAGACAAGACTTGGGCTGAAATTCTTTGGTCTTGATCAAGCTCTAAATGAGAGATGAGAGGTTAGATTTGAGTGCATGCAAAGTATATCCATTGTTGTACCAGACAATTATATATTTGCATACGTACCGCACTCAAAACTAATGTATGTACTAGCCCCGATCCTTCTCATTCTCACGCATCATCATGAACGCAACCATCCACCCGAACCACCCCGCAAACAAAAACGCACTCCATCATTCATACATATATAATCAAACAACACTGCAATATATATATATATATATATATATATATATATATATATATATATATATATATATATATATATATAGGGTAAAAGAGATATGAGCAACTTGCTCATCTAGTAAATAAGCAATTGATTATGTGGCATGCATGTGATACATTGAACAACTAACCATTTTAAGGATTTTCCAATCACATGTATGCCACATCATCAATTGCTTATTTACTAAATTAGCAATTTGCTCATACCCCTTTTCCCTATATATATATATATATATATATATATATATATATATATATATATATATATATATATATATATATATATATATAAACAAAAGCATTATATTGTCTGGGGTATTACAAGCCGTATAAGGGGAGAGGCCGCTTCCAACTCGGTCTCGAACCATCGCAGAAGGCCATCCCTAAAGCGCGATCCAAGACAGAGCCGCTCACCCCATGGACCTCCGCCCCCGGAGGACCCGGTGGGGCAAGCCCCGGTCACTAGGGATGAGGTCCTCCAAGCAATCCGAGGGGCCAGGGAACCGAGGTCCATAACAACTCTAACCCTCGGTCAGGAGCAAGGGGCGGCGAGCCCTATGGATCGGCCTGCCCCCTAGAACAAGAAGGCGCCGTCCTCCGGCATTTACGGGAGATGGAGAATCGCCTCGCCCATCTCGGCGAGGGCGGACCAATGCCGGGTCATGGTCATCGGCCGACCCGACCCCCATTCTCCCCCCAAATCTTGGAAGCCGAGATCCCCCGAAATTTCAGGCCTCCCCAATTCGAGACATACGATGGCGAGGGTGATCCCGCTGATCACATGGAGGGGTTTAAGACCCACATGATGATTCACAGTGCCGCGGATCCTCCCATATGCCGCACTTTCCCTGCTACCCTTCGCGGTCCTGCTCGGGAATGGTTCTCAAATCTCGCCCCCGGCTCAGTCTTCTCGTTCGACTAATTGAAGGCGAACTTCCTAGCCCACTTTGTAACCAGCAGAAAGGTCGAGAAGACGAGCGCGTCCCTTCTGGACCTCATGCAGAAGGAAGAGGAGTCACTCCACGACTTCGTTCGGAGGTTCACCGCCGAGGTGAGATCGGTCTCATTTCTTGATGCGGGCGTCGCTTCGGCGGCTTTTCGACACAACGTTCGACATGGTCAGCTGAAGGCTTCATTAGCCAAAAACCACTTGTCGATTTCCCCGACTTGCTTAACAGGGTCGAGAAGTACATTCGAGCGGAAGAGGCCCTAAATCCGGAGGGCACCAAAGAAGCTACTGCTAAGAGGAAGCAGAAGGCTGACGACGTCGAACCCATAAAGAAAACCACGAAAGAGACGGTCAGTCTTAAAATAGTTCCTCTGGTACCCCAATTTGAGAGGTATACGCCGATGACCCAGAATGTCTCGACAATCCTAATGGAGATCGAGGATAAAGGGCTCGTCCGACTCCCTCCCCGATCAAGCAACAACAAGAAGCAGGACTACCGCTTCCACCGAGACAATGAGCACGAGACGGACAACTGTCGGGCACTTAAAGACGAGATCGAGGCCCTCATCTAGCGAGGGTACCTGAGAGAGTTCACCCGGATAATCCGAAAGAACAGAGGGATTCGAGGAATCCGAGGCATTTGCCTCCTCCTCGAACGATCAACTGGCAGCCCGAGCGGGACCCTGAGCCCGATGAGACCGAAGGGCAGGCCATACTACACTGCGCCCATGGTGGACCCATGGAAGGGGAATCTAATACCTCCCGTAAGGCCTTCGTCCGGGAGGTTAACTCCGTCCGGGACCATCCACCCCCCCAGATTCAACAATGACCGGTGCCCTTTTCCGGAGATGACCTAGAGGGAGTCCGGCTCCCACACTGCGACGCCCTCGTCATCAGCCTCGTCATGGCAAATTTCGAAGTCCGCCGAATTCTCGTGGACAACGGGAGCTCAGTCAACATCCTCTTCTTGGAAGAATTTGAGAACCTCAAGCTCCCCCGAGATAAGCTAAAGCCGTCTGGGTACACCCTGCATGGGTTCTCGGGCGTACCAGTACAAATTGAAGGGATCGTAACTCTGGATGTAACAGCCGACACAACCCCCATCACACAGACCAAATTAATGGACTTTATGGTGGTCAACGTCAATGCGACATACAATGCCATCCTCGGCCGACCCGGCCTCTGCTCGTTCCAGGCCATTTCCTCGGCCTACCATTTGAAGCTGAAATTCCCCACTGACCTTAGAGTCGGCATTGTTAGAGGAAATCAGGAGTCTGCACGTTCGTGCTACATGACCGCGGTCGGAGGCGGGGTGTTCCCACTCGACACAGTCGAGCTTTCGCCTGCAAGAAGCCAGCCAGAGTCGGAACCTGCAGACGAATTGGAGGAGGTCTCGTTCGAGGCGGAAGACAAATCCAAGTGGTTCCGTGTGAGCCGCACCCTTTCCCCCAACCTGAAACCAGGACTGATTGATTGCGTTTGCCGCAATATCGACCTCTTCGCTTGGACCCCGTCCGACATGTCCGGGATTTTCGAGGACCTAATCATGCACCGGCTGAGCGTCGCCCCGGGCTCCAAACCAATTCACTAGAAGAGGCACAAGTTCGCTCCGGAGATGCAACAAACAGTAAAAGCAGAGGTGGACATACTGTTGTCCGCCCGATTCATTCAGGAGGTCAGCTACCCCGAGTGGCTGGCTAATGTCGTGATGGTCAAGAAGGCCAGCGGGAGCTGGAGGATGTGCATAGACTTCACGGATCTCAACAAGGCATGCCCCAAAGATCCTTTTCCCCTCCATAGCATTGACGCTCTGATCGACGCGACATCCGGCCACGAGCTCCGGATATTCATGGATGCCATTTCAGGCTATAATCAGATCCAGATGTTCTCCCTGGACATTGCCAAAATGTCTTTTGTTACCGACCAAGGCCTCTACCGTTACCAGGTCATGCCCTTCGGGCTCAAGAACGCCGGGTTTACCTATCAGAGATTTGTCAATCGAGTTTTCAAAAATCAGATCGGTCGTAACATGGAGGTATATGTCGACGACATGCTTGTCAAGAGTCGTCGGGGGCAGTACCATGTCACCGACCTTGAAGAAGCCTTTGGCGTCCTCCGTTCCCACAACATGAGGCTTAACCCCGCCAACTGTGCCTTTGCATCTCCTCAGGAAAATTTCTTGGATTCGTCGTTAGCCAGTGCGGCATTGAAGCAAATCCCGAGAAGATCTAGGCATAATCGACATGGTCCCTCCCAGAAGCATTAAGGAGGTTCAGCGGCTCACGGGGAGACTGGCGGCCATCGGCCTCTTCCTCTCCAAGTCTGGAGAAAAGTCCCTCCCCTTCTTCAAGGCCCTGCGAGGGGCGAAAGGCTTTGAATGGGGTGACCCCCAGCAACATGCGTTCGAATAGTTGAAGTCCTACCTCGACAACCCCCCGCTTCTGAGCAAACCCGAACCGGGTGAACCCCTATTTTTGTACCTCTCAGCCTCGGAAAGCGCCTTCAGTGCCGTGCTCGTATGGAAAGAATAAGGTGTTCAGAAGCCTCTCTAATATGTGAGCAAAGTCTTGCTCTCGGCCGAGACAAGATATGCGAAGAGGGAAAAGGTGGCATACGCCCTGGTAATGGCTGTCTGAAAACTCCGCCCTTACTTCCAGGCCCACTCTATCCAGGTCCTTACGGACCAGCCTCTCAAGGCCGTCCTCAAAAAGCCCGAAAGTTCCGACTGCTCAGTCAAGTGGTCGGTCGAACTAAGTCAGTACGACATCAGCTACCAGCCCAGGACAGCCATAAAGGGGCAGGCCCTCACCGAATTAATCACGGAGTGCACTATCTCTGAGCCATCCGACACTCAAGAGGCAAATCCAATCTGGGAAGTTTATGTTGATGGCTCGTCTTGCGAAGTGGGAAGCGGCACGGGCGTCATCCTCAAAGGTCCAGACAACTTCATTCTCCAGTATTCCCTCTGCCTGAACTTTCCGGCCTCAAACAACGAGGTAGAGTACGAGGATATGATCGCCAGGCTCACTTTGGCGCACAAGGCGGGAGTTAGACAAATAAGGACCTTTAGCGACTCCGAGCTCGTGGTCAACCAGATCACGGGGAGTACGAGGCTCGTGATGCTCGGATGGTCCGATATTTGGCGGTAGTCCAGCAACTCCTGGCAACCTTCGACTTCTCTTTAGTGGAACGAATTCCTAGGGAGCAAAATGCTCAGGCTGATTCCTTATCAAAACTGGCCTCATCATCCTTCGAGGAGCTAGACAGCACCGTCCTAATCGAAGTTCTCCTCAGTCCTAGCATCGACCTCCCAGAAGTCCTCTACCTCGCCATCGAACCTTAGCCAGACAACTGGATGACTCCCATCAGGAAGTTTCTGGCCGAGGGCGAGCATCCTCAAGATCGGGTCGAGGCTAGAAAGACTCGAGTCCGTTCAGAGAGGTTCATCATAATCAATGAGACACTCTTCAAACACTCGAACACAACAACAGACGACATACTCTATCTTCGCTGCCTGGTCCTCGATGAGGCTAAGTACGCTCTGAAAGAATTACATGATGGAATCGGGGGGTATCACATGGGGAGCAGGTCGCTTGCAAGAAAAGCCCTAAACCATGGGTAGTACTAGCCGACCATGCTACAAGACGCCCCTGACCTCGTCAAAAGATGCGGCCCTTGCCAAAGTTCTCCTCGGTGAAAAGGCTTCCTCAAGCGAACCTCCGTTCCCTGGAGAGTCTGACCCTATTTGCTATGTGGGGGATGGATTTGGTCGGCCCTTTTCCAAAAGCAACAGGCCAAAGAAAGTTCCTCGTGGTAGCCATCGACTACTTTACCAAATGGATCGAGGTAGAGCCCCTGGCCACGATCACCGAGCACCAAACCCAGCAATTCTTCTGGAAGAACATCATCTGCCGGTTCGGGATCCTCTAGGTACTTATCACAAACAACAGGACCCAATACGCAGGCCAGAACATTCGGAAGTTCTGCGAAGACATCGGGCCTATGGCACAGAGGCGGTTATCCCCTAGAGATCGGGCTCCCTTCGCCCAGGATCATGGCCTTCGATGAGGAGAACAACTCAATGAGCCTCAGAGCCAAACTGGATCTAATCGACGAGGTCAGGTTAAAATCCGCTATCAGAAGAAGCATATACCAACAACAGATCGAGAAGTTTTACAACAAGAAGGTCTGCCCCACCAACATCAAGCTTGGTGACCTCGTGCTCAGGAAGCTAGCGGTATCCGACCCAGGTAAAAAGAGAAAATTGGCCCCTAATTGGGAGGGTCCGTACAAGGTCTCCAAAGTGGTACGTCCTGGCACGTACCGACTCACAGACCTGGGGGGCAGGATCATAAAGAAGCCCTGGAATGCAGAACACCTCATCAAATTCCTCTAAGGAGACGACTAAACTCCTTGTGTAACAGAAACTCATGTAATCGACACCACGTGCCCCGCTTTTTTGTGTGTAAATAAAAAGTGTAACTCTATTTCTTTCCTTTCTTGTTCTAATTTTGTGCAAGGGAACTAGGTGCCTCCAGCTCGACATTCGGCAATGACCCCGAACCATGTCCTAACTCTTTTACAGAGCACAGGAGATCGACATTCGGCATTGACCTCGAGCCAAACCCTAGCTTTCTCAAGATTTTTAGGGTAGGCGCTCGGCAATAACCCCGAACCACACCCTAACTCTTTTACAGAGCACATGAGCTCGACATTCGGCATTGACCTCGAACCAAACCCTAGCTTCTCAAGCTTTTTGGGGTAGGCTCTCAGCATTGACCTCGAACCACGCCCTAACTCTTTTATAGAGCACAGGAGCTCGACATTCGGCATTGACCTTGAGCCATACCCTAGCTTTCTCAAGCTTTTTAGGGTAGGCGCTCGGCAATGACCCCAAACCACACCCTAACTCTTTTACAGAGCATAGGAGCACGACATTCGGCATTGACCTCGAGCCATACCCTAGATTTCTCAAGTTTTCTGAGGTAGGCACTCGGAAATGACCCCAAACCACACCCTAACTCTTTTACAGAGAACAGGAGCTCGACATTCGGCATTGACCACGAGCCATACCCTAGTTTTCTCAACTTTTCTGGGGTAGGTGCTCGGCAATGACCCCGAACCACACCCTAACTCTTTTACGGAGCACAAGAGCTTGACATTCGGCATTGACCTTGGGCCATACCCTAGCCTTCTCAAGCTTTTTAGGGTAGGCACTCGGCAATGACCCCGAACCATGCCCTAACTCTTTTATAGAGCACAGGAGCTCGACATTCGCCATTGACCTCGAGCCATACCCTAGCTTTCTCAAGCTTTTTAGGGTAGGTGCTCGACAATGACCCCGAACCACACCCTAATTCTTTTACAAAGCACAATTGTCAAATTATTTATTCATCGGCTATACAGATTATTCCAGTTGGTTGTCTTTGTGAACTATTCTGAATTGGATATGGTTTGGAACTATTTAATTATATTGGTTTAGTCTTGATTGAACTATTCAGATTTATAATTATTTTGGTTCTCATGAAACTATACCTTTATGATGCTTTTCTTTTTATGGACTGCTATCAGCTAGTCAGTTTTATACTGAACTGATGAGATAATCCTGTACTTTATATATTGAGAATATAGGAGGAGATTGTTGGATATATTGGTATATTCTCTCTATATAAATATTGCATGTGCATATGAGTAACACGTATATTGAACATACAATTGATTGGATATTAGAATGCGGGTATGTGGGCTTATAACCCGATACCCAAACCAGTATTTTAGAATAAATACTGGCTTGTGATAGCAGTCTAGGTATTCCAATCTTGTTAGATTTTGTGAGAAATTAACAATTGGGAATGAGGGTTAATATCTAGATCTAAGTTGCTTGAGATATTCACCTTAGGTATCAAAATTGGAACAGGAGCTCAACATTTGGCATTGACCTCAAGCCATACCCTAACTTTCTTAAGCTTTTTAGGGTAGGCGCTCGGCAATGACCCCGAACCACGCCCTAACTCTTTTACAGAGCACAGGAGCTCGATATTCGGCATTGACCTCGAGCCATACCCTAGCTTTCTCAAGCTTTTGGGCTAGGCGCACGACAATGACCCCGAACCACCAACTTTCTTACAAGACGGGGCCCGACACTCGGCTTGCACTGCGCACAGCATCCTAATCTTTCTTACAAAATAGGGAGGGACGGAAAAATCAATTTTTATTCATCACAAATGCCTTCAATGGCCATAGTACAAGTTGGGGCTTTTTCGGCCAACACGAACCATGTCAAGACCTACTGAGCGGGTACGTCCTTCGATGTGCTCGTCCGGCACCACCGGCACTGCTAGTGTAGACGTCCCGACAACGGAGCTTTGCACATCAGCGGGCCTCGCCATCTCCAGATAGAGGGTCAGCGAGGAACCCAAAATAGAGGGGCCTCATCCCCCAAGATGGCCGAACCGAGACCGACCTGTGCCTAGCATAACTTTCAACCTCTGAATCTCCAGCTCCTTTTCAACCACAACCTCACGAAGAACGGACTCAGAGGTCTGTCGCCTGGTGGAAGCATCAGATATTGATCCATTCGTCTCGGCACTCCCCCAGTCCCAATCGACTATAGCCTTCTTCAGGCGTACCGCCTCTAAGCTGAGCTCCTTGGACTTGTTCATAAAATAGCTTACCGCGGCTTCTCGATCGTAGGTCTGCTTGCGATAGTGGATCAAGACACTCTTCTTGGACTCTAGCCTATTCCGAAGTCGCCGGACCTCGGCAGAACTGAGGTCGGCACCCAGGGTCTCGTCCATCTGGCAAAAAGGGGAGGAAACGACAATTCACTAAAAAAGCTCACCAAAAACAACAAGCCATAGAAGGTTGGCCAAAAACATGATTATATTAATTCAAAAGTTAGTTACAAAAGGCGGTGACCAGTCCGCGTTCGGTAAATACAAAAAGATAGAAAATATTTTAACTATTGCAGAGGGGGGATCTGCACATCTTCTCGGCCGTCGCACCCCCGCCTCCTTCTCCAAGTGGGGGTCCCTCGGAGCCTCATTTCCCTCGCCATCAGGGGTTAGCGGATGCACAGGGGGCTCCCACCCGTAGTGGAGATGGTCGATTTTTGCCTCAAGGTAAAGGAGCAGAAAGTGCTCCTTCACCATATCGTACACCTGGTCTTGGGCAGTCATCAACTCCTTCGAGGCCGCCATCGTCAGCTCGTCGTAATCCACTGTCGCCTTTCCCCGAACCGCCGCCAATTCGCGGAGATGCTGGTCCTGTTGAGAGGCGAGGTCGGCTTGGAAGGCCTGTGCCGCCCCCTGAGCAGCCGTCAGCTCGACCCTCAATTCCTTCCCTTCTCGGAGGTACCGATCGGCGTTCCGCTTCTCGATATGGACCTCCTTCTCCAAGCACCTCTTCAGTTGCATCCCGCTCATCAGTGCCTGGTCGAGTTAGACAAAGTCAGAAAAGAATGCCAAGCACAAAAAGAAAACAGACAACAAACCTACACTTACCACTACTTGAGCTTGAGCCCACTTCATGTAGCCCGTCTCCGTAGTCTCGATCGCCAGGATGGTCCGGTCGCGGGCCGTGGCGAGCTTATCTGCCACCTCGATAGAAATCGAGCCCTCAGCCAGTGAATCTCCCTCCTTGACCGCCCAGTCCGGGGCGAACGGCCTTAGGCCCCTCTCGCCCACCATCTGTCGGGCGTCGGGACGGACAGCGGGGGTCCCCGCCTTCAGGACATCGGCAACCTTGCAGCTACTGG
Source organism: Hemerocallis citrina (assembly GCA_017893485.1). Taxonomy (NCBI): domain Eukaryota; kingdom Viridiplantae; phylum Streptophyta; class Magnoliopsida; order Asparagales; family Asphodelaceae; genus Hemerocallis; species Hemerocallis citrina. The sequence continues at coordinate 139,342,325 of CM030362.1, forward strand.
AGCTCGGCCTCGACCCTTTTGCCTCCCGGGACGAGTGGCTTTTCTTCAACTTCTTAGAAGGCGGCTCCGAAGAGACCTGCGCTGCCCCCTGAACTGACCCCGCCGCCGATGCTGCCTTCTCAACCCTATTTTTCTGGGCCAGCGCTAGCAGGGCCTTCCTTGCCTCGAGCTTCGATGGGTCCATCGCTGCAGAGAAAAAGAGAATGTTAACACGAAAGCAGAAATGTAGACAAGAGTGAAACAAAAACATACAGGGGTCGGCTGGGCTCAGTCCGGCTCGGGCTAGGTGTAACTCTATCATGCGCTGCCAACCGATGCTTTACCCCTCGACAATTTTGTCCACATCTACCCACTCCGCCTCCATCAAGTCCCTCCGCCTCGGGGGTTTGTGGTTCGGCTTGTAGAAATTCTAGATCGTATGAATTTCCCAAGGCAACTTGCTCCCGACTACAACGTACTTCTCCTTCCACCCCTTTATGGAATCTGGATGACCATGCACCACCTTTTTGTGAGGACAGCGGGATATGTAGATTATGCCCTCCATATCTCTGAGCGAGCTCACCCCTAAGACAGCTCAGAAATACTTCAACTTCAGCGGGACCTTCTTCTCCTCACATTTCAGGATGAAGCAGACTAGCTGCTTCCACGAATTGGGGCCGTATTGCATTGGGTATAGCTCCCCCCACGCCAACACCCTCTTAATGAACGGGTGCAGTGGAAACCTTAGTCCCGAGATGAAGGCATCCTCGGGAAACAGGCAGAAGCTGGGAGCCAACTCGGTGGTGGGACGAAGACCAGGGCTCGGAACCATTAGCTCGTACTCCCGAGGAATGAAGTAACTGGCCCTTATTATGGGCAAATAATAATCAGCCTTCAGCGCACACTGGACATTGTCCATCCATATCTGGGGCCGGCCAGACGAAGGCACCTCTACGTTGAATTGGACCAAGTCTTCTATGTCGTCAGGATACATCCTGATCGACCCTGGCTTCTTGAAGTAAGGGACGTCGAGTCCATGCTTTGGTTCGAACTCATCCGGTAGACACCACTTCCTCTTCTTCTTACGGATACGAGGCGTCTTCGGTGGAGACAGTGTCGAAAACGGGGGTGGGGGGGGGGGGGAGGGGGAAGAACCTCTCCTCCCTCGTCTCCTTCCTTATCTTCCTCCTCCCTCGTCTCCTTCCTTATCTTCCTCTTCCTCTCCCTCGGCTCCTCCCTACTCAACCTCCTCTTCCTCTCCCTCGGCTCCTCCCTGCTCCACCTCCCCTTCCTCATCCTCCTCGCCCAAAGCCTCTACCACCTCCGGCTTACGACTTTGGAAAGGGACCACATCCAAAACCTGATCATCCGTATCCCAGGACGTGGAGTCCAATTCACGATCCCCCTCGTCCCGACCAGAAGAACTCGCTTCGGAGCCGGACTGAGAGCGTGACATTACAAAAGAAAATACTAACCTGAATACCGCAAACGGAGAGATTACCGTAAAATTCACCGCTAGCTGGTCAGAGAGAGAAGCTCCTGCTTTTTAGAGAGAGAAGGAAAAGTGAAGAAATGGACTGGGGGGTGGGGGATTTAGAGAGTGGAAACGACTCCTCGAATTCAACATCAAAATCCTCACCATTCAATCTTGATCATCAAGATCTAACGGCCACTAGGATTTCAAACGCCTCGAATTCCACCGCCATGACGTCAGCATCACATACAACTTTCTAGCTTTTATAGCAAGCTGGGGGGCTCGACGCACGGCAATGACCTCGAGCCATCCCCTAGCTTTCACAGCAAGCTTGGGGGCTCGATGATCGGTAGCGATCCCGAGCCATCATCTAGCTTTTACAGCAAGCTGGGGGGCTCGACGATCGGTAGTAACCTCGAGCCATCCTCTAGCTTTTACAGCAAGCTTGGGGTCTCGACGGTCGGTAGCGATCCCGAGCCATCCCCTAGCTTTTACAGTAACTTGGGGGGCTTGACGCTCGGCAATGACCTCGAGCCATCCCCTAGCTTTTACAACAAGCTTGGGGGCTCGACGGTCGGTAGCGATCTCGAGCCATTCTCTAGATTTTACAGCAAGCTGGGGGGGAGGGGGGGCTCGACGCACGGCAGTGACCTCGAGCCATCCCCTAGCTTTTACAGCAAGCTTGGGGGTTCGACGGTAGGTAGCGATCCTGAGCCATCCCCTAGCTTTTACAGCAAGCTTGGGGGCTCGGCGCTCGGTAGCGATCCCGAGCCACACCCTAGCTTTTACAGTAAGCTGGGGGGCTCGACGCTCGGCAGTGACCTCGAGCCATTCCCTAGCTTTTATAGCAAGCTTAGGGGCTCGACGATCGGTAGCGATCCCGAGCCATCCCCTAGCTTTTACAACAAGCTGGGAGGCTCGATGCTCGGCAGTGACCTCGAGCCACCCCTAGCTTTTACAGCAAGCTTGGGGGCTCGATGGTCGGTAGCGATCCCGAGCCATCCCCTAGCTTTTACAGCAAGCTGGGGGGCTCGACGCTCGGCAGTGATCTCGAGTCACCCCCTAACTTTTACAGCAAGCTTGGGGGCTCGACGGTCGGCAGCGATTCCGAGCCATCCCCGAGCTTTTATAGCAAGCTGGGGGATCGACAGTCGGTAGCGATCCCGAGCCATCCCCTAGCTTTTACAGCAAGCTGGGGGGCTCGACGCATGACAGTGACCTCGAGCCATCCCCTAGCTTTTACAGCAAACTTGGGGGCTCGACGCTCGGTAGCAATCCCGAGCCATCCCCTAGCTTTTACAGCAAGGTGGGGGGGTTCGACACTTGGCAGTGAACTCGAGCCAACCCCGAGCTTTTACAGCAAGCTGGAGGGGTCGATGCTTAGCAGTGGCCTCGAGCCATCCCCTAGCTTTTACAGCAAGCTTGGGGGCTCGACGCTCGGTAGCGATCCCGAGCCACACCCTAGCATTTACAGTAAGCTGGGGGGCTCGACGCTCGGCAGTGACCTCGAGCCATTCCCTAGCTTTTATAGCAAGCTTAGGGGCTCGACGATCGGTAGCGATCCCGAGCCATCCCCTAGCTTTTACAACAAGCTGGGAGGCTCGATGCTCGGCAGTGACCTCGAGCCACCCCCTAGCTTTTACAGCAAGCTTGGGGGCTCGACGGTCGGTAGCGATCCCGAGCCATCCCCTAGCTTTTACAGCAAGCTGGGGGGCTCGACGCTCGGCAGTGATCTCGAGTCACCCCTAGCTTTTATAGCAAGCTTGGGGGCTCGACGGTCGGCAGCGATTCCGAGCCATCCCCTAGCTTTTACAGTAAGCTGGGGGATCGACAGTCGGTAGCGATCCCGAGCCATCCCCTAGCATTTACAGCAAGCTGGGGGGCTCGACGCATGACAGTGACCTCGAGCCATCCCCTAGCTTTTACAGCAAACTTGGGGGCTCGACGCTCGGTAGCAATCCCAAGCCATCCCCTAGCTTTTACAGCAAGGTGGGGGGGTTCGACACTTGGCAGTGACCTCGAGCCATCCCCTAGCTTTTACAGCAAGCTTAGGGGCTCGACGGTCGGTAGTGATCTGAGCCATCCCCTAGCTTTTACAGCAACCTTGGGAGCTCGACGCTCGGTAGTGATCTTGAGCCATCCCCTAGCTTTTACAGAAAGCTTGGGGGCTCGACGGTCGGTAATGATCCCGAGCCATCCCCTAGCCTTTATAGCAACCTGGGGGGCTTGACACTCGACAGTGACCTCGAGCCATCCCCTAGCTTTTACAAAAAGTTTGGGGGCTCGACGGTCGGTAGCGATCCCGAGCCATCCCTTAGCTTTTACAGCAAGCTGGGCCAAGGCTCGACGCACGACAGTGACCTCGAGCCATCCCTTAGCCTTTATAACAACCTGGGGGGCTCAACTCTCGACAGTGACCTCGAGCCATCCCCTTGCATTTACAGCAAGCTTGGGGGCTCGACGGTCGGTAGCGATCCCGAGCCATCCTCTAGCTTTTACAGCAAGCTGGGGGGCTCGATGCACGGCAGTGACCTCGAGCCATCCCCTAGCTTTTACAGTAAGCTTGGGGGCTCGACGGTCGGTAGCGATCTCGAGCCATCCCCTAGCTTTTACAGCAAGCTGGGGGGCTCGACGCTCGGCAGCGATTCTGAGCCATTCCCTAGGTTTTATAGCAAGCTGGGGGTTCGATGGTCGGTAGCGATCCCCGGCCATCCCCTTACTTTTACAGCAAGTTGGGGGGCTCGACGCACGACAGTGACCTCGAGCCATCCCCTAGCTTTTACAGCAAGCTTGGCAGCTCGACGGTCGGTAGCGATCCCAAGCCATGCCCTAGCATTTACACCAAGCTGGGGGGCTCGATGCTCGGCAGTGACCTCAAGCCACCCCTAGCTTTTACAACAAGCTTGGGGGCTCGACGGTCGGTAGGGATCCCGAGCCATCTCCTAGCTTTTACAGCAAGCTGGGGGGCTCGACGCTCGGCAGTGACCTTGAGCCACTCCCTAGCTTTTACAGCAAGCTTGGGGGCTCGACGGTCGGCTGCGATTCCGAGCCATCCCCTAGCTTTTACAGCAAGCTGGGGGCTCGACGCTCGGCAGTTTCTCGAGCCACCCCCTAGCTTTCACTACAAGCTTCGGGGCTCAACGCTCGACAGTATGCCTTAGCATCCGAGCGCATGAGGGATCGACGCTCGACGTTCGGCTCCCGACCATCGATCCCCAGCCCTCAAACGCCTCTTCCTACAGAGGATCTCCTTCGTCCTACCCCACTTACCACTCCAAGAAGCTACGAGTCATACTCTCCAGACACGTCGCTCCACTCTTCCGACGGGGACAGACTACTCCTACACGGCTGGCTTACGCCGCCCTCTAGGAGTGGGGGGCTCTTGATATGGGGTAAGTGACGTGGCCCCATTTGGACCACCAGATCTCCTCAGGCTTCACTCCCTTGGGATCATCAATGTCAAACGAGCCAAACGGACTTCAGCCCATTCAAGCCCACAGGCGAACGGGTTCGACCCGGTCTGTTAGGGTCTCACACCCGTTTATCCCTGCCTATAAATACCAAACCCCTCCTCACTTCTGAAGTTATTAAACTTTTCCCTACCTAAATCCTAGCTACTGTTGCATTCTCGGTGACTGACTAGATCGTCGGAGGGCCCGTCACCGGAACTTCTCCCGGTGTTTCTAAGCAGTGTGCAGGTACGAAAGACCGAGCCGAGCCTCAAAGATCCGAGCCGAGCTCCTGGATCCGAGCCAAGCACCCGGCCTCCACCTCTCTCCTGCTACTCCTAAGCCAACCCTACGGCCTAGGATCAGATCGACGCCAGTACCACATCTTCCGCTACACAAATTACAAGAACTCACATATGTCGTCCCCACACCCCAAACACATGGCATCAATTAGCTAGGTATAATATGAAAACTAAATTAAGAGTACTTTTTGATATTTGAAATGTATTTATTAAATTATTAAACTAAAATGTAAGAGAGAAATGGATAGAACTAATTGCGCACAGCTTGTATAAGGGTAAAAAGTTCATTCGACGCTGAAACTAACAGCGATGGTCAATGTTCAGTAAAATGCCACAAGTTCATGGTAGGGCAAAACCGCCCAAGAAAAAAAAAAAAAAAAACTGGGATTGGGTTTACTGAAATTTATCCTTTGTACGTTTATGAAACTTTACAGAATGAACAATTTTCAACAACAGAACAAAATGGACCACATGCATCTCATTTACAAGATCTAACTTATTCAAATCCATCAGATGTTGGCTCGAGTAAAAACCTTCGGCACAAATAAAAGCTGGCTTCAAAATCTTAAGCCCAAACCGTCTCAAAAGAAATAATGTAGCCCAAAGTCAGCGTCTAATAAGACTGATGCAGGCCAAATTTCCAACTGCATTTGGTGTTTGTGCTTGTGTCTGCATGTCCACCATCATCGCGCACAATATCTAAAACACATGAAACACGCATCACCAAGCAATCAGCATGTCTCATTCGAAGATGCTTCGTTAGTATGAGAAATTGACTATGCGAGCTGGAAATTTGATTAAGAACAAAATTGTGATTTGTTACAGTTCTTCATTACGAATCTAATATATCCCCAACTGTATAAATATGCAACGCAAGACAAAAATGTTATGAATAGCTATGTTCTCATATTCTTGAGGCTGCACAGTTCATTCACACTATCTCATGACTTGAGTTACTGAAGAATAAACAATGAAAGAATTGGAGGTTAGATGTCTCATATCACTGTCAATTAGTAGTAGTTAGATAGCATACTCTGTTCTAGTTCCCAAAATCGGATGCATAATAAAATAGGTTTGAAGGTCGAACCTGCAGACGATAAAAAATAAAATAAAACACAGCATTACTTACAACTAAGAAAGAAGGGGAGTGAAATAGACACTTACCTAAGGCGAAACGTAATGGGGAAATGTGTCACTTCTCATGAGCAGCAAGCAATATGAACAGTTCTTCATCCGTTATCGAGCCCAATTCCATGGCTCGCTCCAGAGCAGTTTTGCCTCCACTATCTTTAGCTGATGCCTGTGCACCTCTGAGCAATAACAGACGGGCAAAATGTAGGTTCCAATTTATGATTATCAAACAAATATATTTACAGGATGTAAACTAAGAAACTATCTTTTAAGTCCAGTTACCCCCATAGCAACTCAAACTCAAATAAGAAGTTTCCGGATACTCATACTCTTACCTTCTAATGAGATACTTAGCAAGAGCATCATTCTTCTTGAAGATACAATGATGGAGAGGAGTCCTTCCATGGTAGTCCTGTCTATTTATGTCTGCACCAAACTGTAGCAACAGCTCCAACATCACATGATTTCCACCATGACATGCTAAATGCAGTAAAGTACAACCATGCAAACAACTTTCCGGTTCACCAGATTCTTTAATTTTCTCGCATTCTTGTGGATCGATCTCATTTTCACTATCTTTCGCATCTGGAGTACCGTCAAGGTGATAAGGATCGTTGCCGTTGACCTCCTCATAGCTGGTGTTGGTGTTTACACTTGATGCAACAATGAGACGGTATACTGCTTTTATATTATTAGTCTTCACTGCCTCCCAGATACGAACAGTAAGAAGCGGGAGGTCAGGCTCAGTAGTCTCTTTAACTATTAGATGTTTCTCCATGTACTGCAATGCCAAAAAGAAGTAATGCGATAATAAGTTTCAAATGCATGCTTCGCCTTTAACAAGTCAAACTTGCACCTAGTATATTCAATGTCCTCTATAACCTATTTCTTTCCACACCTAAGCAAATGGTAGTGGATCCAATATATTATTTATTTTCTTAACAAAGTAACTATCTCTCATATAACTATATTGAGAAAAGGGAGACTCATACTTATAGGAGGTGATTCTCTCGTATAAAGAGTTTGTAATTTATTTGGTGGGACAGCCTATTTACTGTGATTTTTGTGCTAATATATGTATGTCTACAAAATATCAAGTGTGGTTTGGAGATATTTTTATCCATACTTTTAGTGGTCGAACAACGAACATCTTTTCAATAATATAACAAATCGGCACAATACGATGTAATATATGAATGCTCCACACACTTTGTATTTCTGTATTTACATCTAATGACATAATGAATGGTGTCCATAGAGTCCTTCCGAATGGGTACAACTACTCTAATTCTCCTATAAATATGAGGCACCCTTTCCACAATTTTATTTTACTTTCTCCGGCTTATCCTTCATAAATAAATAATAACTAAAGTCCACAACCTAATCTTTAATGATTTCATGTAGATTCACGTGTCAATCATTCCGATAGAAAGATAGTATACATTTGTATCACATAATACTATCAACTTCGGCTACAAGGAATCAGAAACAGACTGTTCCATATAGTCAAGGGTTTTTAATTATTCCACTTTCAAAATAGTTGTATAGTGAAAATAATCTTAACTATATTATGCTGGTCATGAACATCAAATAAGAGTGAATTTTTTTGCAACTCGCTTGCCTATCCCACGCTCGCTCTATGTGGGAACACTCACTATTTTAGTTATGAGCAATTAATCTAATGATGACAGTAACAGTTCGGAGTAAGAGACATTTCAATTGTTATAAAACACATATCCACATTTGTGGACACTTCCATTAAGATTTTGCATTGACAATAACATATGGAAGTAACTCATTTTCTTTCAACATAATCTTTTCACTTTTCAGGCATACAGAGTTGGTTGATTCAACTTGTATCAATAACTCCATTCAATTTGACTCATTTTATACCTACAGTCTATAAGTCTCACCACCTTAAAGGAGCTAAATTTAGTTCCTCAGTGCATGACCAAAATATTTGACATTATAATCAATTTCATCTATAGGAAAATCGTGAGTATGTCTAAATTCTAAGATGAGACAGAAACCATAATCTTGTTTAAAAAAAATTTAATAATAATAATAATAATAATAATAATAATAATAATAATAATAATAATAATAATAATAATAATAATAATTCATGATATAAACCTCTTCGGGTAAAAACAGTCCAAGTATCTAGAGAATAGCAATCCAAAAAGAGGTGAAAGATGATACCAGAAACAAACAAGTCCTATATTAGTAGGAAAAATATAGCTTAAATCTCCTAGACTACAAATTGTGATACAACAGAATAGAATAAAAAACACTTCCCTAGAAAGCAAATCCAATAGCGAGGCAGAAAAAGTGAGATACCTTTATATGGATGTATTTTTCCTTTGTCGTAATCGTATCTTTAGGTTTTGGCTTTTTGCTGGACAGTTCACCCGCACTGTGATAAGTCGTATTACTCAGTCGAAGCACAATATGAATTTCAATAACATCGCGTATAGATTGAAAGAACACAAAAGAAGCATATTCTAAAATTTGTAACTGATGATCTCATGAGGTTAGTAAGCACAAAAGTTAAGGATACTATATGAAACTATACAGTTTCTACACAGGCAGAGCATCTAAAGAAGAAAAATATTCCATCTGAAATCCATTAGACTGAAACTTGTATAGTCATAGCACATAATACCCTACTTAACACTATAGAAGCATATGGAGGAGATTTTTGTGACTTCATGCAACTTCATGCACCACATATTGGAATAAGATCTATACATCAGAATAATATTCTATGAAGCATCAATACAGGAAAACTAATTAACATCAACTCCTAAAAAGCCTATATATCCACAATGCCTCTTAACTAAGTAAATCCTAGGAAAATGTTCTGGTTACAGTAAGAATTACCAGTCCTCTTGAAGTACAAGTAATTCCTCCCACACGGAATTACAGTAAGAATTTCCAAGTGAACAAAACAGATCCAACATTGTGGGCCCCCAAACCTTGACATCTAATGTCAAAGATCTCACCTATAATAACAGAAAAAATGTTAGACAAAAATATAACGTATCATCTGAAAATCAGGTTATAAATCAACAAAGGAAGAAATGTTCCTAAATAAGTGCAGTCAGTTAGTTCACTATAAAAAATAATATTGACATCCTGATGCAGTCTATTCAATGAAACTATAACAAATATATGTAGCACACATTAACATAAGACCAAACCTTTGAAATGTGAACACCGAGATTTCTGTGGACCCCAGAGCATTCAATGCATATCAGAATCCCGAGATTAAGCGACGCCCAGTCTGGTTCCGGAGAACTGCAATCAGCACAAACGTCATTTCCGGGAACATCTCTGAGAAGCCTGGAAACATTGTCATGTCCAGGGATATTTGTGTCCTCTGACATACATGCAGCACCATTGGTTTCACCAAAGCTTTTACCCTCTATATATATCCTTCCAAAAGAACTCTGATCGTAGGCACCAAAATCAAAGCTTGTTAGGAATTGTTCTGTACTATTCAGTTCCTCAGTTGGAACATTATAGTGGGTGGAGCAAAATTGAAACATTAAAAAATGGTAACCAAGACACAGAGAACTCATTTTTCTGAAAGGGGTACAGGTGAGCGTTGAACAAAAAAATGAACAGGAAGAGAGAAAATATAAGTAGGTAACCTGATTTACAAAAGGGGAATTCAAAAGTGATGCAATAACTCCAGTAATTTTATCAATCCAGTCTGTCCGCTCTCCAGCATTTTCGGCCTGAAAATAATAATTATACATGGATTGTCAGCACTAAGGATCAACAAATCAATATATTTTGCTATCCAAAGAAATTAACAACATGATCCATTCTACCAAATATTATTTACAAAGTACCTGCAAGGTGATGGTCTTCATTGGAGATATTATTCTGAAGCAGAATCTTAGATCTATCAGCTCAGCATCGATCTTTATTGTTGAAGTTTGAAGATCAACAGTACGGCATACAATGTCATCATCCTGATGATAATTTATGTCTTTAGGAGGGAGAATTATATGTTGCAAAAACAAAACACGAGCAAATAGGTTCTTTACAGAAAATAAGAGTGTCCAAGATATTTGAGATTTGCTTAATTACACCACGATGAGTCATTTAAGTTGTAAAAGAAAATTGTATATTTTATATTGTGGAAAACAATTTGAGAATCCCCCCCCCCCCCCCCCCCCCCCTCCTCTTTCTATAAGCTTCTAGAGCTACTATCCAGCTAAAAACTACTCAGCTAAGTATGAAAGCAATAGCAGGACAACTGAGATGGTCCAGATGGATATTTTGAAGCTGATGTAACAACAAAGATTTTAAAAAAGAAGAGAAAATTTCCATTTGTTTATTTACCTCAGTAAATCACCAGTTAAGCAAATAATACAAAGTTAAAACTTGTATTTTTATACAATGGTTTGTCATCAAAGCAGCAAGGTGAGTAAATGGTTTAAGGACACAGATGTCTAACCAGCTGTTTGCCTGGTTGTTTGCTCCGTCTAGTTCCATAGTAGTACAGAGTTCCATGGCTATCAAGTACAAAGAACCTCCTCTGCCAATCTCCTCTCATATTTGTAGAACGCTTGAGAAGATAACCTTGCTTAATAGTTTTAACCTAAAAGATCATCACAAAGAGCAGTTTAACATACTAGAAAATGCACAAATGTATTAGATTTGGGCCCATAACTCAATTACTCAATATATTTACAAAAGAATCATTAAAAAAAAATTAGTAAATACAAAAAAATTGATTCTTGTACGGAGGTCATGGATAAAGATTTAATCTAAATGTAAACAAGAAAGGCAAAAAATCAGGATCATAAAATAAAGGTGACAAAGCGAACATTATGAAGGTGAGATAAAAATCCGTTGAAACCAAAAAATTGTAACAGTTTGTATGAGCATGAGAATTCACTGTTGATAACAAACCAAAGCTTTTCTATGCAAATGTAATCAAAGGGAAATTCAACAGTGTTTATACATCTCCATTTGCAGTAGATTGCATCAGTGCTTCTATACTTTTATACGAATTGATACCAACAACATGGATACCATCACCACTAGTGGTTGAAGCTTCCGTGTGACTCATAGATCTTAAACCGGCTAGTTCAGACTGAGTTCTGAACTCCTGGATTCTCTTTGCAAGCTTGTCTTGTTCCGCATTAGACATTTCTTTTGATTGTACTGCAAATGTCAATACCTTACCACAAAGCAGAGAGTTAATCGATAAATATATAGTCTTGGACTACATGAGTGGTCAAATTCTCGTGGCAAATCCCAAGCGTGGGCAGATTACCTGGTGAATGAATGGCTCCATCTGGCTCAATAACTCATACCCCTAAAGCCAAAAGGAAGGTAATAATCAAAATCCAGGTAGTTTACATTAACAGCCAATTTAAAATGTGATTATTTAGCTTAAATTCAAAATAATACCTGCTTAAAATATCTCAAATGAGCATCCATTAGTGCACTTAAAGATTCCAAGAATTCATATTTCCTCTTTGCTTCAACAATTGAAAGAGCACTAACCTGAACTCCTTAGAACCAAGAAAATGCAATAAATGAAACAATTATTCGCTTGAAAACACAAAAGAATGGGTGGAATGCGAATTCATACTAGATTAAAACGGCATCTTTCAAATGCAGACTTCGAGTTGTGTAGATCCTGAAAAGACAAATAGTAAGATACGAAGTCCATAAACTGCACCGAGTAAAAGTAAAAGCAAGTAGATATCCATATCTTAAAAAAAATCTTACTTCTTCTAGTTCAGTAACAATATCTGGGCGCGTGCCTTTTTTCAGTGACATAAATTTTTCACGAGCCTAAGCATAAGAACCTCACATCAGCATTGCAATAAAATATTTTTAAAAAATTAACAGATTCAATAACTATTGCAGCCATGACAAGTATTATATGAGTAACAATATGTAGTTTTTCCGGGAGCATATAGATATAAACCAATGAAAGTTTTGCAAAAAATATTTGAATGGCAACTTTTAGTCAACAAAGAGCTTGTATTGACAGTATACACTGCTATAAATTCAGTTTGAGCATGAAGAAGCTCAAGTAACAGGATTTAATTCTTAGATTAAAAATCCACTAAACAGTATATCTTAAATAAATTTACTCTATGGAAAAGAATTTGGGGTTACCTTGGATCTTATGCAGTCCCCATAATCTCATTATGTGTGCTCACCTTAGTACTGGTTCATCAATCTAAGAGTACGGAGCTTATTTATAAATGGAGGCATACTAATTGTATTAATCAGGTAGTAAGAAATTTCACCAGTTTCAAATAAAATTTCAGAAGGTTATGGAGAAAATGTTTTTTTACTAACAACTAACAAGATAAGAATATGACTGCATTTAACTAAGCACTTGTGCAACTTTAAAGGCCAAATGTAAATCATTAGCAACTAGTCCACTACAGTACTACAAAAACAAGGCTTCATCACAAAATTTTTGGGGTCAGCCAGACACGTCCTTTTTACTTTAATTAACTCTACTAAGGGTTTATCTCCATGTACATTAGCAATAAGCATATCCTTCTTAATTGCCTCAATCCAAGACTATTTACGTATATACCCCAACCTGGTCCTCTTTGCTTCAATAACTACAATACTACCGCTCTCCCTAATTGACGCCAGTGGTTTTGGTGCACATTTTCGAACCATCTAACTGTTTCTCCCTCATTTTTATCCCCCATCCAAAGCTACCTCTTATTTCTTATAGATTCAATGTTAATTTAAAGTTACTACTAGTCTACTAATTCATGAAGGAGCTATTGCACAGGATCACTATTTTGTTTAAAAACTGAAAATATTCATTTTTATGTCGAGGAAGGAACTATTACATGGTCTCTGACAGAGAGGTTAACTAATCTTACTGTTTTCACCATCTCCATTAGGAAACAATATTTGGGCTATTTCTAAAGAATTCTTCTAATTTTCATAATTGTCTGAAAAAACCCAATATCCTAGCTTTCATAATAGACAGAAAAGATCGGCATCTAAGATGTCTAACCATGTTTTTTGGGTCAAAATGTTGGACAAACTGAAACATGTCTTAAAATGAGTGAAAAATGAAAATGGTGGATGCCTGAAAAAATCATAGATGATAGTGAAAGGTGGAAAATGGAAGAATCACGGACTGTTCAAATTATTTTGACACGGAACATATTCAAAGAGATTGAAGCTCAGGGTAACTAATCGTACACACTTGTACACCACTTCAATGAAGAAAAGCTTGATTGCATTAGACAGCAAGCACTTGTAAAATTATACCTGATCATATCCATGTGTAGCTTTGTCAAAACGTCTGCGGGAATCCTATAAATCATGACAAATTATTAGAATTTTTTTTTTAAAATCTTACTTATCTTTCATATTCCTAAAACCCACATTGTTATATATAAGATGCATCTTTCACTTGCGTTAGATAACATTGGAATAATTTCAGAATAATCTCCAATATGCGGGTTGTTGCAAATTGTAAGATGGAACATCATCCAAATTAAAAATCACACCCTGAAGATGTGAATCTCTGATCTAAAACATGTAATGTACCTAAAAAATATACTAAAATTTTATTTCGACATTTTTTCATTAATTGATTCAGTGCCAACAAAAACTATACTTCAGAAAATTTAATTTATTATTATTATTTTTTTAAAACTGTGCCTACTTATGTGACTTTTTAATTATGATATAGAGAACATTACATTAGTCTGAGAAATAGGATTTTGGGTTGTTTTAGTTAGCCATAACAGTTCATTATTTATAACCTCCTTGTTGATATGTCATATATGAGCTAGAATAACCTTTAGTTGAATATCAGTTGTTTAATAAACTAATAGTTTAATATTGCATTTCTGTTACCTATGTGTTATAAAGTGCAATAATATCTTTACATTGTCAGAAACTTCAACAATCCTTGATATGTGGAACAAGGAGACCAATTTGGTTATTTTATAGCGAAGAAAAATTGATGAGGACATCGATTCAAGACGATTCAGGCGTTTCTATCAGCGCAGACATCGTCTAGGACTGCTGCTTCATTAGTTTAGTATTTTATTCAGTAATCATATTTGTTTTTTTGCAATTATAGCCATATGTAGTAGTTTTACGATTTGCACCCTTTTCGTTTATGCATTAAAATATTTTTGAGATTTTCGAATATTTTGAGATTTGTATTAAGATTTGTTTTGAACCTATATATAGGCCTTGAGATTAATGAAGACTTATGCTATTCTTAATTAAAAAAAATTATTGTGTTGAGTTATTGCTCTTCATCCCTCTTTTGTGTGAGACAATTGAGATACAATTTTAGGGTTTGTGATAAACTCTAAAAACTACCCCAAACCCCCAAATTAATTATCCCTAATCTACAACTGCTCTCTCACTCCTTGTCTTCTCCTTCTCCCTCGTCTGCGATCCCGAAACCCATCCCCTCTTCACGTCCAGCCGCAGTGGACGCCCCAAACCACCACCGCCTTCCTCCGACCGCAATCACCCCGAAGAACCCCCTGCATCCTGCCGCTCACCTCCTCGCCACCGCAGCACCGCAACCCCCTGCATCCCGCTACCGCCCGCAACTACCCAAGCCCTTGCCGTCTCCATCGCTAGCATTCCGTCGACGGCCACTCTTCCTCGATCTCGTCACCGCAACCCAGTCCTCGAAGAACCCATCATCACTGTCGACCCTGCATTCTCCCCCTTCTCTACACAATTTACAACTCCGGTAAATTATTTCCACTTCTCATTTATTTGTGATACCATCTATTATCTCTATAATATTATTAGATTAATCTGTCGCCCACAAATATTGAAAGTGTGTGTTCTACTTGCCTATTAGTGTACACATCTTTATTGAATATCTTACATGCTAAGAACAATTAAGTATTACTGTTGATTGATAGGATTGAACTTTTAATTGGGCTTGTTAAACTATTTCACATTTTGAAAATCCATCAAACCAATTAATGTTATAATTTCTAACTTAATCTGCATTATGTGTTGGTAAACTTAATCTTTTAATATTCTTGGAAATTCTCTTTTTAGGGTGAAGTTTACATAAAAAATACTTGAATGTGTCCTTTGTCATGTGATTTTGAGTTGGCACTCAATGCACTTTTGTTCTTAAAAGCTCACCAATAATTACTCGGTTTGGTTTATAATACATTGTCACCGAAGTTCAAACCATTGAACATAGAGAATTTTCATTCTTATGATGGAGATGATAGAAGATAGAGAAAAAGAAATCAATCAATGTATTAGAACTCATAAGCCAACTATATATGAGTACATACAAGATAGGATAAGCACATGTCATACACGTACTAGACTAGAGACTATATATATATATAGAAATCTTCGGTTGCACACTACTTTGGTGAGCACTCCGTGAGCACTCACGAAATAGAGCACCTATGACAAATCTGAACCGCTCATATTGTTCTATATACATAAGATAGCCTAACAATAAAAAATCAATTAATTTGAAATTCATTTGTCCATGATTTACATCATCACAAAATTGTATGGCTGAAAATTCTAACAGCAAGATGGATGGGCAAATGAACTTCAAATTACTTGATTTTTTATTGTTAGGCTATCTTTGGCATATAGAACAATATGAGCAGTTCGGATTTTTCATAGGATCTTTATTTCATGAGTGCTCACCAAAAGTAGTGTGCAACCGAAGGGGACTCTCTCTCTCTCTCTATATATATATAGGAAAATCTTTCATTGTGCACCACCCATCCGTGTGCACTCATGTGCACTCGGCCTTCCGGCATTCGTATCGACGATCCGAACTGTTCACATTGATCTACACATCTAAATTAGTCTAAATATGTCAAATCAAATCATTTGGAAATCATTTGCCCATCCATCATGTGACTATAAAAAAACAATGATTTTCAGCCATACAATTTTGTAACACTTCAATGGATGGGCAAATGAATTTCAAATGATTTGATTTTACATATTTGGACTAATTTAGATTTGTAGATCAATGTGAACGGTTCGGATCGTCAATACGAAGGCGAGAAGGTCGAGTGCACACGTCGTGTGCACCATAGGTGGTGCACAATGGAAGACTTCCATATATATATATATATATATATATATATATATATATATATATATATATATATATATATAGGGCTATCTTCCATTGCAAACGCAAATGTCGTGCGAACTCGTGCGAACCACTTAACCCGTCATCCACAATGACGGGTTAAGGCAAAACACATAACCCGTCATCACCAATGACGGGTTATGTGTTTTGCCTTAATCCGTCATTGTGGATGACGGGTTAAGTGGTTCGCACGTTCGCAACTGCTACAGTAGCGTTTGCAACGGAAGAAGGCTCATATATATATATATATATATATTAACAGCTCCTCTCAAACTCGTGAAGGATCAACAAAAGTGAGTTTGGAAAGCAACGCCTGATGTTGAGCCTTTGTCTGAGATTGTGAAGAAATCCGCACAATGGGCTTCGGAAGACACATAATGAAGGGATATGACCTTAGAAACGCGTTCCCGAGTAAAGAAAGCATCACCTCCAATATGTTTAGTGAGCTCATGCTTTACTGGATAGGAGGCAATTCTAATGGTACTAGTATTGTGACATAATACGGAGTGAGTTTCGAAACAATACAAAAATCCTCTAGTAACCATCATAACTGTTAAAGTAGTCTTAATTTTAGTCCCACGTCTGAAATAAACTTAGAATTAATCCTTGTACTCTCATATATATAGGAGGTAGTGTATTCAGTTATAATCTACGAAGCACGGGTACTTCCAAACGCCCAACGTACCCGTATTGGGTGCGTATCAGATGTCGATACTCCTTGGGTACTCGGGTGCGTACCCAAGGAGTATCCAACTTTTTAGTATATTTTTGCAACTTTTGGACACAATTATGTTTAGATAAATGTTTGGGGCCCTAATGTAATTTCAAAAACTTAATGTTTTATATTATGCTCAAACACAAAACAAGTATACCCAATGTTTTGATAGTTAGATTATCAATTGTTTTTCCCAAAAATGCTCATAATTGTAATGTATTCTTATAATTCTATATAATGGTTTAAAAATTTGCATAACAAAATAAATATTTATTTATTTATATATAGTATAAAATATATTATATTTAACGTACCCACTAATGCACCCGTATCCTATTTTTTTTGTAAAATCACATATTCCCGTATCCGTGGCGTGTCGTACCTGCACCCGTATATGTGCTTCATAGTTTATAATTATCTCAGTAAAAGTATTCCTATCAGTCTCTATACATTAACATGGTATCAGAGCCTACAAAAAATTACGGTTTCCTCTCTCTCTAAAAAAAAAAAAAACAAACAAAATTGTTCATCTTCCCCCTCCGAAACCCTAACCCAAATATATCCAAATCAACCCAACCCTCATCTCCTCCTCTTCCTCATGCCGCCACCAAAATCCCCTCCCGCTTCCGCCGTCGACCACCTCATCTTCCCTCCCAATGACCATGACACTCCCGATCCCCCCCCCCCCGCCGACTGCTGTGCTGCTACTCCTCTCCTCCCGATCCCGTCGACTCCCAAAGCCCGCCACACCATCCTCTACCCTCGCCAGTTACCACCCACAGCGCCTGCTCATCTCCCGTCGCCCTCCTGCTCCTCTCCCGTCGAGTTGCCGTCATCTGACCCCCTTCTGTCTATCGTTCCAAAAAAATTCCAATGCCTCGTGATGCGTGCTGTTTTGTAATGCGTGCCACCTTTTGATGCCTTCTTCACTCATCCTTCTTACCAATTTTCTTCTTCAAATCTAATCTAGATCTACTCCTATGGCGACCTCCACTAATATTACGTTGACCCCTCATCCTCCTCTAATGGCGACATCTCCTCCAACGGTGGATCCTTATCCTTCCACTGCTGCTCCTACGAATGAGTTAACCTCCTCCCGATCTATCATATATGCTGAAAAGTATCAGGACTCCCGCAATATGTTGTCCCCTCCTTCTGGTAACTCTGTTCACTCGGGTAATGCTTGTCATGTTTCCTCACATCAAAGGATAATTGATTCAGGTGTTTCTGAACATATGACCACTTTACTGCTTTCTCCATACTCTTTGCTTCCAAATTATCATGTGCGTATTGCTGATGGCTCACCTGTCCCTATTAAAGGGATGGGAGATATCTCTCTTACTCAGAAACCTTCTTCTTAAATCGGTTTTGCGTATTCCTAACTTTCCAAATAGCTTATTATCAGTTCATAAACTTTGCAAAGATTTAAACTATTCAGTGACATTTTTTATCTTCTCATTGTGTGTTTCAGGATACTACGACGAGGAAGATGATTGGCATTGGTCGTGAACAACATGGGTTACATATCTTGGATTCTCCAGTCTTAGCTTTTAATTCTTCTATTGATCCTGAATTGTGGCACCGACGACAGAGACATCCTTCCTCTACGGCTCTCAAGCACTTAGTTTCAGGTTATGAGCCTTCATTTAAGGTATCATGTGAATCATGTGAGTTAGGTAAGCATCATAGAGTTTCTTACCCAGGACGCATCAATAAACGTAGTGAACATTTATTTAATTTAGTGCATTCTGGGGTCCTATTGGTTTTCCCACATTTAATAACTTTCGTTATTTAGTTACGTTTATTGACAATTTCTCTCGAATGACGTGGTTATTTCTTTTGAAAGATCGTTCTGAAGTATTTAAAGTTTTTCAAGAATTTTTCTTAGAGATACAAACACAATTTGACAGAACTCTTAAATATTTTCGTTCTGATAATGCTAAGGAATACACGAGTTCTCATTTTCAATAATTTTTTGCTCAACACGGAATCATTCACCAAACTTCTTCTGCCTACTGATGAGGACATCCATTCTATTTAGTTTAGTATTTTATTTCAGTACCATATTTGTTTTTGGCAATTATAGCCATATGTAATCTTTCTTTTATGCATTAGATTATTTCTGAGATTTTAGAATATTTTGAGATTTGTATCAAGATTTGTTTTGAGCCTATATATAGGCCTTAAGATTAATAAAAAGTTATGCTATTCTTGATTAAAAAAAATTATTGTGTTGAGTTTTGCTCTTCATCTCTTTTTTTGTGTGATATAATTGAGATCTAATTATTAGGGTTTGTGATAAATCCTAATAAACTTTTAGGATTTGTGATAAACTCTGAAACTACTCCCATATCCCCAAATCCCCAAATCCTATACAAATTCCTAACCCTAATTTCCCAAATTAAAAATCAAACCCTAACCCCACTACAGCCGTCACCTACCTCCTTCTCTCTCCTTCGTTTTCTTCTTCCCCATTTCCTCTCCGACATCGCACAACTCCTCCCTCCTCCGTCGTCATCCCCGTCGACCATCCCTCTCACCTCCACCATCAAACAGCCTCACCCCGCTCCCTCCCTCTCCCCGACGCCTGCACCCCATCCCTTCTTCATACCCGAAACCCTATTTTTCCTCAAACCCACTTCACATCGAAACCCTACTCCCTATTATTGATTGGTCCCGCACACCACCCACGACGCCATCGTCGGCACCACTTGCATCCCGAAGCCCCAACCCTCTCTCCTACAGCTCGGCGCCCCCGAGCCCACCGTCGTCGATTGCACCCCCCTCTTCCTTGTCGCATTAACTGATCTCGTCGATTGCCACCACCGTCGATCCGCCGCCACCTGCAGCTCCGTCGACGGCCCTGTACCACCACCAACAGTCCCCGAGCCCCTTGACGACGATCCTTCTATCCGATCCCTGTGAGATCTTTCCAATTCTCCAATATTTGTGTTATACTGTCTTATCATCTCTATATTTGTGTTACACATAAGATCCAAGCAGGGTGGCTTAAGTGGAGAAGTGTCAGTTGTGTTGTGTGACAAACATATACCTTTAAAGTTGAAGGAAAAATTTTATAAGACGACTGTTAGACCAGCAATGATGTATGGAGCAGAGTGTTGGGCAACAAAGAAACAACATGTCCAAAAAATGAGTGTAGCGGTGATGAGGATGCTAAGGTCGTGTTTGGCCCAGCTTAAAATTAGCTTAGCTTCTCCTTTAGAAGGAGAAGCTGGACCAAACATATATTTTGAAAAGCTCTACAAAAAGAGAAGTAGCTTTTTTTATGAAGAAAAAGGAGCTCTAAAAGAAGCTCCCAAGATCTACTTCTAGCTTCTAGCTTCTAGCTTCTAGATCAAAACCAACAAAGAAAAAAAACAAATCAAAACCCAACTCTCCCCTTCTTCGATTTGAACAATCCGGCTCTTGACGGCGACGGCGATGAGTTGGCCGTTAGGGGAGAACTTGACGGCGGTGACGGGAGGGGAGAAGGTGATACGGTGGAGGACGGCAGCGTTGCGGCGGAGGTTGAGGAAGGAGGCGCGGGAATTGGAGTCGACGGCGAGGAGGAAGGAGAAGTCGGGGGAGAGAGCGATGAGAGAGAGGGAGGAGGAGCAGAAGGGGAGGGTTAGGGTTTGGGAGGTGGCGAGGTTGGTGGAGGAGATGCGGTTGGAGGTCAGGGAGAGGAGGAGGTTGTCGCCGGTAACGGCGATGGCTCCGCCGCGGTAGGGGGCGCCGAGGAGATTCTGGAAGCGGAAATTCATAGCGAAATTCATAGGGATTATGGATTTGGTGGAGATTAGGGATTAGGGATTTGGTGAAGATGATGTATAAAAGTAGCTTTTAATTGATATATGCCAAACAACTTCTAGCTTAAAAGTAGCTTTAAAGTTTAAAAAAAAGCTGACTATCCAAACAGCTTCAGCTTTTAATTTCAAAGCTGTACTTTCTAGCTTCTCCTTCTGAAGTAGCTTTAAAGCTAAAAAAAGCTAGGCCAAACGCACCCTAAGATGGATGTGTGGTAAAACAATGATAGAATTAGAAACGAGCATATACGAAACATGCTAAAGATAGCTCCAATCCAAGATAAGTTAAGAGAGAATCGCCTCAGGTGGTTTGGACATGTCACACGTAGACCTAGTAGTTCCCCTGTTAGAAAGAGTGATTTGACAAGTATTGAGGGTAGAGTTAGGGGTCGAGGAAGACCTTAACTAACTTGGATGAAAACGGTGAAAAAAGATATGATAGCTTGTGACCTTACAGAAGATATTGCACTAAACCGAGCAGAATGGAAAACCAGAATTCATGTAGCCGACCCCAACTAGTTGGGAAAATGCTTTGTTGTTGTTGTTGTTGTTGTTGTTGTTGTTGTTGTTGTTGTTGTTGTATCATCTCTATTATATTATTTAATTTAACTGTCGACCACAAATATCGAGATCGAGTGTTCTACTTGCCTAATTATAGTACGAATCAATATTGCATCTTTTACTTGCTAAGAACGCTTAGGGATATAATTATTGATTGTTAGAACTGAATTATTAATTGGACTTGTTAAACTTAATTTAATTCTTGAAAATCCATCAAACCGATTAACTGTTTAAAATTCTAACTGTGATCCACACTACATGTTGGTAAAATTAATCATTTAATATTCTTGGAAATTCTCAATTTAGGATTACATTTTACATCATTTTGGTATCAGAGAGAAGGTTCTTAAAACCCTAGATGCATCATTCAAGCATCAAATTTTGCATTCATTTAGGATCGTGTAGTCTTTTTTTTCTTTATTTTAGATCATTTCAGATTTATTATTAAAAAAAATTAGTTGCATTTAAGACACTTTCCCCAAATTTTAGCAAACACACGACCTCGTTTCCCACTTTTGGTGAATGCGTCTTCGCAGCACCATCACAAATCCCAAAGAGCCAATCTTCTCCCTCCCCGACCACCAAATTAGGAACCCTAGACCTCCCCGACCTGAAATGGGCAACTCTAATATTTCCATTACCCTAGCTGCCATTCAAGCAACTCCTGCCAATATCAATCAGAGGCATGAAAAAATAGAATTAAATCAAACTGTTGCCCCTGAGCTTCATGCTAATCGTCAGATCCCTCAAGGGAGTGTTCGTGACGAACGACGTCAAAAATGTGACCCTGACAAACAATATAAGAAGAACGTTAAGGCTAACGTTCCCCATTTTGAAGGCCACATGGAACCCCAAGCTTATCTTGATTGGATCCGTGCGATGGACCACTACTTTGTGTGGTTTGACATGAGCGAAGCCTTGAAAGTTAAATTTTCCACGATGAAATTGACTGGGAAAGCTCAACAACACTGGACCAATCTTGAACACGCTCGCAGAGGCCGAGGCCTGGTACCCATATCCACTTGGGAAGCCATGAAAGAGAAGCTTACTGAGAGATGTATCGTTATCGTTCCACACCCAATTGCTAAATTCGTGGAAGCAACTCTATCAAGGAAGCAAATCCACCCAAGAGTATGTTGATAAGTTTGATGACTTCCTTATTCGGTGCAATGCCTTAAGTAAAGAGAGAGAAGAACAAACTCTCTCAAGGTTTAGGGCTGGATTACGAGCCGATCTGAGGAACGAGCTAATTCACAGAAATGTAGACTCATTAGCGGTAGCTTATGCCTTAGTCTTCGATATAGATTCCCTTAAAGCCAGTTCACATTATAGATCCAGCGATTCGAGAGATCATTCTCCTAGAGTGACCCTTCCTGATCCCTCTAAACCTGAGCACTCTTCTCCTCAGTACCCCAACAAGTCGTACCCAAGCAAGCCTACATCAAATTCATATCCACTTAGAAATGACCACACGGGTAAGAACACTGAAAGAGACTATTCTAAGATTGATCCTCTCACTAAGTGCTATAAATACAAGGAATACGGCCATGTTGCTGGCAACTGTCCCAATCCCAGTAGGATCAATATAGTAGAGGGTACCGCTGTCATTGCTGATGAGCTCGACAATGAGTTTACCTATGAACCTAATGTAAGCAATGACTTTGATGAAAAAGGGGATGACCAGTCTCTCAATTGTATTCAGTCTGTTCAGTCACCCCCATTGAGTGTACCTGAGTCACCCATCCTTTTTCAAGTCACTTGGCAACCCATAGATTTTACCCGTGTTAGAACATCACAGAGTCACAGAGTCTACACCCACATTTGCACTCTGCATTCATGATTTGCATAGAGAATTTTTCAAGAAAATTAATGAGAATAATTTTAACTACACGTTAATAACAGATACAAGAAATTTAAAACTCTTGATGTTGGTGACGAATTGATGGTTCGAATTCGTCCGGAATGGTTTTCAGCTGGAACCGTTAAGAACTTGAACAAACGTGTTGCAGGCACATTTAAGATTCTACATACAATCAATGATAATACCTATATCGTTGACCTTCCTGAAGGTTTTGGCATAAGTAAGACTTTCAATATTGAGGATCTAGTACTCTATGAAGGCTCAAAATTCAAGCATAGAAATTTTCTTATAGATGAACCTACCCAGCAGCCTAATGGTGAGATTCCCACATTTACCCCTCTACATGATACTATTCACCCACCGATAAAATTGAAAATATTTTAGATGATCAGATAATCTCTACAAGAGATTGTGGTATGCACAAGTATTTGGTGAAGTGGAAGAACAAGCCGAAGTCGGATGACACTTGCAGTGATCGTGAGGGCTCCCGCAACTGGATCCAGATCTTTTGGAATACCATGACATGATCACTGGTTTTGACTCGACTGGGTCGAGCTCTCTCCCACCCGGAGAAAATGATGAGGACATCCATTCTATTTAGTTTAGTATTTTATTTCAGTATCATATTTATTTTTGGCAATTATAGCCATCTGTTATCTTTCTTTTATGCATTAGAATAATTCTGAGATTTTAGAATATTTTGAGATTTGTATCAAGATTTATTTTGAGCCTATAAATAGGCCTTGAGATTAATGAGAAGTTATGTTATTCTTGATTAAAAAATATTATTGTGTTGAGTTTTGTTGTTCATCTCTATTTTTGTGTGATACAATTGAGATCTTATTATTAAGATTTGTGATAAATCCTAATAAACTTTTAGGGTTTGTGATCAACTCTAAAACTACCCCCAAATCCCCAAATCCTCAAATCCTATACAAATTCCTAACCCTAATTTCTCAAATTAAAAATCAAACCCTAACCCCACTACAACCGTCGCCAACCTCCTCTCTCCTTCGTTTTCTTCTTCCCTATTTCCTCTCTGACACCGCACGACTCCCTCCTCCGTCGTCATCCCCGTCGACCATCCCTCTCACCTCCACCATTAAACAACCTCACTTTGCTCCCTCCCTCTCCCCGACGCCTGCATCCCATCCCTTCACACCCGAAACCCTATTTTTCCTCAAACCCACTTTACATCGAAACCCTAATCCTCATTATTGATTGGTTCCGCACACCACCCACGACGCCATCATCGACACCACTTGCATCCCGAAGCCCCGACCCCCTCTCCTACAACACTGCGCCCCCGAGTCCCCACCATCGTTGACTGCACCCTCCCTCTTCCTTGTCGCATTCACTGACCTCGTCGATTGCCACCACCGTCGATCCGCCGCCTCCTGCAGCTCCGTCGACGGCCCTGTACTGCCACCAACAACCCCCGAGCCCCTTGACGACGATCTATCTATCCAATCCCAGTGAGAACTTTCCAATTCTCCAATATTTGTGTTATACTGCCTTATCATCTCTATTATATTATTTAATTTAACTGTCGATCACAAATATCGAGATTGAGTGTTCTACTTGCCTAATTAAAGTATGAATCAATATTGTGTCTTTTACTTGCTAAGAACACTTAGGGATATAATTATTGATTGTTAGAACTGAATTATTAATTGGGCTTGTTAAACTTAATTTAATTCTTGAAAATCTATCAAACCGATTAACTGTTTAAAATTCTTACTGTGATCCGCACTACATGTTGGTAAAATTAATCCTTTAAGATTCTTGGAAATTCTCTATTTAGGATTACATTTTACATCACCTACACTCCTCAACAAAATAGAGTTGCAGAACGCAAAAATCAACATTTACTTAACACTGCTCGCTCTGTGATGATTGAATGAAGGTCCCCAAGTTTTATTGGAGTTCTGCAGTTCTCACCGCATGTTTTCTTATTAATCAAATGCCTACTCCCATTCTTCAAAATCAATCCCCATTCAACTTGGTATTTCCATTTAAAAGTCCATTTTCCATACCACCTCGTATTTTTGGTTGCACTTGTTTTGTTCAAAATCTCCATCCAGGTACTGATAAACTTGACCCGCGTGCTACTAAATGTGTATTTTTGGGTATTCACATTTTTCGAAGGTTATCTTTGCTATTGCCCTTCATGAAGAAAATGTTTACCTCAGCGGATGTTTCTTTTTTCGAACATAAACTTTTTTTAAACATATTTCTTTACACAATCCTGATTTACCGAGGGCTGTTGTAGAAAGTCTTGATTTCCCATCACCACCACCACCACCACCACCACTGATACCACCATCCCCACCACCGCCACCACCACCACCTCCGCCACTTTAGGTTTATGTCAGAAGACGTAAGACTCGTTCAGACTCGGCCATCCAAGATGTACCTTATGTTGTTCAACCAGTGTCAACCACTTCTATTGGTAATATTTCTAACACAAATGATTTACCTATTGCACATTGTAAGGCTAAACGTTGTTGTGCTCACTATCCTATTGCCCAGTTTGTTTCTTTTTCTAAAATGAACAGATCTTTTCAAGCCTTTACATCTTCCTTGTATTCCAACTTTATTCCTAATAATGTTCAGGAAGCACTCACACACCCTGGTTGGACAGCAGTCATGAATGAGGAAATGCATGCTCTTTAGCAGAATGGTACTTGGCAGTTGGTTCGTCTCACTGTGGGTGGTAAGACGGTTGTATATGGGTATTCACTGTCAAACATAATCCTGATGGCACAGTTGACCACCTCAAAGCTCACCTTGTTGCTAAAGGTTATTCACAGAAATTTGGGGTCGACTATGCCGAGACCTTTTCTCCGCTTGCCAAACTCACTTCTGTCTGTGTCCTTATCTCTCTTGCCTCCAATTGTTCTTGGCCCCTTCATCAGCTTGATGTTAAAAAAACATTTCTCAATGGAGACTTGAAAGAGGTGGTGTATATGCAGTAACCTCCTGGTTTTGACCAACAGGGGGAGCATCTTGTATGTTCACTCAAAAAGTCTCTTTATGGCCTTAAACAGTTTCCACGAGCTTGGTTTGAAAAGTTCGACAAAACTGTGTGCTCTTATGGGTTCTCAAGAAGTAAAGCAGACCATTCACTCTTTACAAAGAAAGGAAGCAAAGACATTGTTATTCTGTTAGTCTATGTTGATAATATCATTATCACAAGCAGTGATTCCTAAGGTATTGCAGACATCAAGCAGCGATTAGCTCAAACATTTCAAATAAAGGATCTTGGTCCGCTTCAATATTTTTTTGGCATTGAGGTTGCACGCACAAAAAATGATATTTTTCTTTCTCAAAGAAAACACGTCCTTGATATTCTTACTGAGACAGGAATGTTGGGATGTCGTCCCAGTGACACACTTATGGATCTCAATATTAAGCTGTCCTCCTTCTCCAATAATGCAGTGTTCTCTAATCCAGGACGATATTACAGGCTAGTTGGCAAACTCAAACATTTCAAACAAAGGATCTTGGTCTGCTTCAATATTTTTTTGGCATTGAGGTTGCACGCACAAAAAATGATATTTTTCTTTCTCAAAGAAAACACGTCCTTGATATTCTTACTGAGACAGGAAAGTTGGGATGTCGCCCCAGTGACACACTTATGGATCTCAATATTAAGCTGTCCTCCTTCTCCAATGATGCATTGTTCTCTAATCCAGGACGATATTACAGGCTAGTTGGCAAACTCATATATCTTTCAGTGACTAGGCCAGATATTGTCTTTGCAGTTAGTCGAGTCAGTCAATTTATGCATGCATCGACTATTACTCATTGGGAAGCAGTGGTTCACATTCTTCGCTATCTTAAGAAAGTCCGAGGGCAAAGACTTCTCTTCAGGCCTGGTGAATCTCTTTCTTTACGAGGATATTCTGATGCTGACTAGGCAGGGTCAATTGATGATAGACGATCTACTAGTGGATACTTTGTGTTCTTTGGAGGAAATCTGGTATCCTGAAAGAGCAAGAAACAATCTGTTGTATCTAAACAAAGTGCAAAATCTGAATACCGAGCCAATGGGCATTTGGTTTCTGAAGTTTTATGGCTCAAATCTCTCCTTCGAGACTTGGCAATTCCAATATCTTTTCCAGTTCCACTGTATTGTTATAACCAAGCTGCTATGCATATTTATGAAAATCCCATATTTCATGAGCGCACAAAACACATCGAGGTCGATTGTCATTTCGTTCATGATGGGTTGGAGAAGAAAGTGATCTCATTTTTATATGTTCGGTCTGGTGAACAACTTGCTAATATCTTCACTAAAGCATTACCCCCTAAGCTCTTTCAAACTTTCTTGAGCAGACTTGGCTTCAACAATATCTACGCACCAGCTTGAGGGGTAGTGTTAAAGTAGTCTTAATTTTAGTCCCACATCTGAAATAAACTTAGAATTAATCCTTATACTCTCCTATATATAGGAGGCAGTTTATTCAATTATAATTATCTTCATAAAAGTATTCCTTTCAGTCTCTATACATTAACAGTAACCATTCTACATCTCTTGTGGTTGCGGCAAGAGACTAAAGTTCAGCCTCCGAACT
Organism: Hemerocallis citrina; assembly: GCA_017893485.1. Lineage (NCBI taxonomy): Eukaryota > Viridiplantae > Streptophyta > Magnoliopsida > Asparagales > Asphodelaceae > Hemerocallis > Hemerocallis citrina. Next base: position 139,370,324 of record CM030362.1, read on the forward strand.
AGAATGAGAGATTGTAGTATGGTTCTTGGACATCGAAGAAATGAAAGAAGTTCCAAGAAAGACACAATACCCCGTGATGGATCACCTTTCATCAAGATTACTAGTCCATGTAGCATCAGTAAAGGCCTTCAGTGCTAGTGGAGAGGACTTGGAGAAGAATGGGGATTGAGTGATCGTTCCACGAAGATAGCAAAGCACTCGAAGAAGATGGTCTGCATGAAAAATATCTAGTCGGAAAATGGTGAGATAGACAAAACTACCCACAAGATGTCGGTATCAAGTAGGATCAGGAAGAGTAACTGTTGCCCGAAGCTTCAAGGTGAGTTCCATAGGAGTTGTTTCAGTACGAGTGTCAGAGATATTTGCACGAGAAAAAAGATCTGCGGTATATTTTTATCTAGAAAGAAGATAACCATGATCACTAAAGGTAACTTCAATCCCAAGAAAATACCATAACCGGCCAAGGTCAGTCATAGCAAACTGATTCTGCATATATGTTTTCACAGTATGAATATGGGCATGGTCATCATCAGCAAAAATCATATCATCAACATATAGCAACAAAATTGTGCGACCTTTTTCAGATAAGTGAGTAAACATAGCAGGATCATGGGCACTCTAACAAACGCCAGAGATCAAACTGTGGAACTTAAATGCACAAACCAAGCCCGTGGAGCCTGTTTGAGACCATAGAGTGCACATCGAAGACGACATAGTATTTATGGGAGTACAAAAATACGTTTACACAATACAAACAAAAAACTACAAGAGAAAGACTTCCCTATAATTTGACACTTTAATATTACAAAGAGACTCAAAATAAATGTTCACACTCACGTGCTCTTTTTTTTCCTTGGTGTTTCAACACCTACTACAATAGCTCACATTATTACAACCTTTCTTTCACTTTCTGTTCACATCTCACTTGGTCACCCTTTCAGGCTGGACTATGGTGTTTCTACGGTGTTTCTACACCCGAGTCACACTTGACTCACCCACTCCCTTGGACTTTTGTCCAACTACTACTTCACTTACTTACACTTGGTGTTTCTACACCTTAGCTTTTTCAAATATCAAAATCAGATGGGTTGTTGCCTATTTATAGGCATAACTAGTGACCTTACTAAGCTATAGAGAATTCTAGAGATAGATAACTCGAGAGCCTCTACATATTTAGAGAACATCCTACTTTAAAGATATCCAGATGTCCTAGCTTCTCTAGAATTCTCCATACCAACTCTTTCTAAAATAATTTACACATGCTTCTAGAAAATTCACAAAATAGTTTGACTTCCAACACTCCCCCTCAAACTCTTTTGACAATTCCGTGCTTGATCGTCGGCTTCTTGAACACTTCAGCTTTTAGCGGCTTTGTAAAGTTCTTTACAACTTGCTCCCAACTCTTGTAGTACCTTTTTAGTTTCACCATCATCCTCTTTATATGCTACCATCTCCATCGCCATCTCGGTTGAGGTGTAAGCTTGAAATGACGCCACATTCAGATTGTCCTTGACAACAATAGTAAATAAAGCTAGCACTGGTAACGGATCGAGTCGGGTCGGGTAGCTCAATACCCGGACCCGGACCCGGTCATTGACGGGTCCAAATACTGGACCCGGACTCAGACCCATGAAATTCGGGTCCGGGTCCGGGTCCGGTTCCCCACAAGAAATGTTACCCGTTCGCTTTCGGGTCCGGGTCCGGGTCCGGGTCCTATTTCTAATCACGGGTCCGGTTCGGTTCCGGGTCCTTAAAGCATAACACAATATTATATAATACGACTCGTGACTTCTATCTATACTACTTGTTTGGCTGTTTTTCTATAACCTTCCTTCTTAATTTATTGGAATTTTGTAGCAATTCACGCCTGGTTATGCTTCTCCTCCCAAGTTGTTTTACTATGGTAGTATTCCGATGAACTTCAGGTATTTCTTTTGCTTCATTCATATCAAGTTGCTAATTATGTTTATGTATGTAACTATTTAGAGTTATTTTTACTTGAAAGAATTGCACAGTGTTATGTAAAATTATCATTCTTTGTTTATTTCAAAAACTTGATGTGTGTAGCATTGTAGGTGTATTTGTATGTTCTTTATTCAGTGTTATAAGATTTGCCAAAAATTAACAATTATTATTGTTCGATGTGTATATGCTCAACTCATGCATGCAGTGTTGCATGCCAGTTCTGAATAATGCTATCGGTACTGATGTTTCTAATGTTCTTATTAGAGGAAGGTGGGAGATAACTAGCACAGATCTACATGATTCTCAAATCATAACAATGGTTCCTTCTGATCGAGATTTCTCAGAACTCTCTGACTATGATTTCTACTCTACTTCATCTTCTCAAAGTACAATGTATTTCCGATCAGTTGCTATAGTAGTGAGTTCCTTTCTTTCTGACACATACAAAGTTTTCACATTTCCAACTGATTATCTTCTTGATAATGTGACTGAGGAATTAAGTATCTGTACGTCGAATTTTTTTTCCAGTTTATGACTGTCATGATCCTTCGGCATTCTCTTCCTTTCTTGATTGGTGAAGCAGAGGAGTTCTCTGTCCTACTCTTCTCTGTATGTATCTGAAATTTATGCCATAGTATACTGACTAATTTATGAGTTAGATCTATATTGGGTTGGATCTATACTTTTGATATACTGACTAATTTATGAGTCAGTGAATGGCAATCTACTTTTGATATACTGAGTGGCACTGGTAACGGGTAACGGGTCGGGTCCGGGTCGGGTCCGCTTCGTTTATTCATTAATTCTCTATTGCGGGTCCGGGTCCGGGTCCGGGTCGTTCCATTATTTGGGGACCCAAACCCAACCCGAAATTTCAACGGGTAGTTATTTAGGACCCATACTCTACCCAAATTAGATCGGGTCGGTTCCGGTCCAACGCCGGATCCGGGTCGGGTCCGGGTTTCGGGTTTTAGTACCAATGCTAAATAAAGCCTCCAACTTGAACTTGAATTTCGCTTTTGCTGGCTTTGCGGAGGAAAATGATTGCTTCCTATTCCTCGATCTTGTAGTATCATTCGACTCCAGTTGTGCAGATAATTTTTGAGGTGATGGATAGCACATGCTCTCATTATACTTCATGAGCCCTTCATCTATATCAGCTACAAGCTTCATCTTCTCATGATTTATTTCTTCTTTATCGCTTTCTTCATCAATTTTTACTTTTTCAATTTGTATTTAAAATTTTATATCTTCTTCTATCCTTTTGCATTGATTCTCTTCAAGAACATTATCTTCTTCAACTATTTTTCTTCTTTGGCCACAATTTTTTGGCATTGATCATTTTGTTCCTCTATACCATCTTCTAAGTTAACATCTTCGACCAGTACAAAATAAATATCCAGGCAGTGAGGAAAACGTACCTTTGAAATTTGTTGCAAGCTCCTCAAGCTTCTTCCATACTTGTGTAGGTGATAGTAAGTCTTCAACCAACTTCCAAACATTGTAGTTCACTGTTCTGTGGATGTCTTTTCATGCACTCTTTTTTCTTTTCAATGACTTTCTTGGATAAATTTGGATCTACATCAATCACGTCCCGCGTCAGATGCTTGTAGATAGTAGCGCATCTGAATGCTCTACCTTATGTAATTTGCTAAATTTAATTTCTCCATCTCTGTCTTTGTACGGTCGTCTTAACTTTTTAACGACCATGGGACCTTTTGGTTATAAACCTGCATACGCTTCCGTTGCGCCACAGATTGAACACATGATTGAACAGAGCTCTGATAAATTCTTCCACGATCTTCTAGCTCATACCAATTTGTTGGTGTAAAAAAAATACGATTACACAATGAACTTACAAACAAAGAACTAAGAGAAAGACTTCCCTATAATTTTACACTTCAATATTACAAAGAGACTCAAAATAAACTTTCACACGCTCACGTGCTCTTTTTTTCTCTTGGTGTTTAGACACCTGCTACAATAGCTCACACTATTACAACCTTTCTTTCACTCTCTGTTCACTTTCTCACTAGGTCACTCTTTCACACTTGACTATGGTGTTTCTACACTTGAGTCACACTTGACTCACTCGCTCCCATGGACTTCTGTCCAACTCCTACTTCACTTCTCTTCTCACTTACACATAGGTGTTTTTACACCTTAGTTTTTTCAATCAAAATCAAACGGGTTGTTGCCAATTTATAGGCATAACTAATGACCTTACTAGGCTATAGAGAATTCTAGAGATAGATAGCTCTAGAGCCTCTAGATATTTAGCGAATATCCTACTATAAAGATATCTAGATGATAAAACTCCTAACTTTCTCAAGAAATCTCCATACTCTCTCTAAAATAATTTACACATGCTTCTAGAAAATTCACAAAATAGTTTGACTTCAAACAGTATTTGGGGGATGACATAGACCAAGTGGAGAGCCGGTGAAGGCATTAATGGTTCATGTACCATGGGTCGAGCATGATGAGTAAAATGATGCGAAAGTGGCTGAAAATGATGACGAGCTAAAGAAGGAGATGGTAGAGAACCAGACACCGAGGACAACTTTTGTGTGGGTGTGGGCATGATAGGAGACAGTGCTGCAATCATTGGAGAGAAATCAAGGAAGGTGGAAGAAAGATATAGAAAATCCAACGAATAAGGATCAAATGTAGGAAAGTCAGTTTTACCAAAGTAGAATCGATCTTCTACAAAGTGAACACGAGACACACGAAGACGTCATGCTTTGGGATCATAGCAACAATAACCCTTTCGCTCAAGATCACAACCAAGGAATACACAATCAACAGATTGTTCGGATAATTTGTTACATTCACGATGTTGAAAAACATAACAAATACAAACAAAAATCCGAAGGTGGTTATACTGGTATGCCATTGAGTCGAGAGAAAGGAGTATCGCCACCAATGGCAGTTGAAGGCTAAAAATTGATAAACTAAACAGTGGTAAGAGCAGCTTCAACCCAAAACTGAGGAAGAATAGAGGTAGAAAGAAGCAATGCCCTAGTGGTTTCAATGATATGTCTATGTTTTCTTTCGACAGTGCCATTTTGAGCATGAGCATCAGGACAAGACAGTTAAGGAAAAGTTCATTGAGTGGCTAAGAAATTTCAACTACGTAGACATATACTCTCCACTAGAATTAGACCGAAAGATTTTGATCTTAAGATTGTACTGTGTGATAATCATTCTGACAAAAGTTTTGTAAATACTAAAAATTTGATTGCGAGAGTGCATAAAATATCTAGGTAAAACGAGAGTAGTCATCAATAAAAACAACATAATATTTATAGCCGGATTTGGATACATGAGAAGGCCCCAAACACCAGAATGCACAAGCTCAAGCAAGGCAGAACTACAATTATTACTCAAAGGATAAGATAACTGAATTTGTTTATCGAGATGACAACCCAAATAGTCATTAAGGTTATGAGTACTATGTTCAGACACTACCTAAGACACCTCACTGAAATTAAGAAGATAATCTGGAAGGACATGGATAACCTAAACGCTAATGTCAAACACTCGTGTTAGGAACAATAGAACTTAAGGCTTTGGCAATCAGCATGTGCAAGTCATCCATGACATGTACCATCATGCCTACGACCAACCCTTAGTTATGTCCCCATCATGCGATCCTGTATGATACAAGAAGAAGAGTCAAATATAATTGTGCAATTGTAGATGAGAAATCCCCTTGATGAAAGATAGAAAGGAGATCTCTAGAGGCAGTACGCACAGAATTAAAGATAAAGAAGGAGAACAAATGTGAAGAATAGAAGTATCCGATGTTATGTGATAGGAAGCACCTGAGTCCAACAATCATGTAGGCTGTGAGGACGAGCTAGGAGTGGTGACAGTCATGGCTTGTGGCGGATGAGTTGGAGTGCCAGAAGAAGAAGAAACACTGGGAGTAGTGATGCCCATCTGATGAAGCTAACGACTGAGCTCATGTGATATGAGCTGAGTGAGCTGGTCAAGAAGATGAGCATTAGATATCTCAACAAGAGCAGCTACAGGAGATCCCTAATGCAAGCGCAGGCAATTGCGACACTGATATATGGTGTGCCCAGGAAAGTGACAATAGTTACATTGTTTCTTTGGCTTCACTGGACAAAAAGAAGATGAAGCAGAGGACGAGCTATGCTGCAAAGGTGGTTGTCGAGGGACAGTTGGCGTGACAGCCAACACAAAAGGAGTATGTTGTGGTGTCGGAAGAAGAGCAGTGTTCCGCAGATTGGTATCCTCAGTTAACACAGCTGATTTGGCATGTTTTAAGGTAGGAAATGCCTTATGAGACATAAGCGGCCTACGAACAATTCTGAACTCTAGACGGAGCCTCATCAAAAAATCATAGACATTTTCGATTACGCGATACTACACAATTCTTCTCCATATAAGGCTCCTCGAGTCTATCAATTTGTTGCCACAAATTCTGAACAGAAACAAAGAAAACTGATACGGATTGATCACCCTGAATGATTGCAACAAGTTCTTGATGCAAAGAATACTCACGAGCATGAATGGAGATGGAATATGGAAGAAGAGCTATTTGATGACAGATGGAGACTTCAGTGGAATAACTAGGATACCCTGTACATGGAAATTTATAGCTTTCCACTCTTTAAGTGTTTTGAGCGGATGCAGCGAAAGAGGTAACGGTAGAATCCGAAGGAGGTGTAGTGGATGGCGGGTCTTCCGTGAGATGATGAGCAATGCCATGAGCTCGTAGAAGCACAAGCATGTGGACAGACCAAGTTTAACAGTTTTCTTGCCCCAATAATTTTTGGGGTGTCGTAGGGATGGAGTGGATAGGCGAAGGACAAGTAGAAGCCATTCTTGGAATCGAAATCAAACAAAATACCCACCCCCCCCCCCCCCCGCCAAAAAAAAATCACAAATATATTTGGTTCGGGTATGGTTAGGTTCGGTTGGAACGGATCAGACTAGGTTCAGTCAGTTCGGTTCGGCTGGACCAAGTCGGAGTTGGATTGTGGGAGTAGGTCATTTGCTTCGGGTCGGACCCAGCAAACAAAAAACCAAATAGAACAAAAGAAGAAGGTAGGGTAGGGGACTAGGGTTTTCTAGTTTGAAAATTGACGGTTGTGGAGAGGCGAAGGAGGCACAGGCGTCGACGTTGATGGCAAGGAAGAGCGCGGAGCAGGGAGGTCGACGGCGACAGATCTAAGATTTGAGTTTGTTATTGGGTGTGGGGTTTGCGACGCAGGAAAGGAGTTTGTGTAAGAGGACCGACGGCGCAGGAGGAAGAAGAGAAGATGAAGATGGTGATGGTAAGGGTAATGATGATGATGATGATGGTGATGGTAATGCTTTCTTCTTCCCTCACTTTCGGTATCGCTTATGGATTTGGATTTGAGATCCGGTTTGGATATGATATTTGATTTTGGATTTGGATTTGTGATTGATTTAGGTTTGGATTTGAGGATCGGGTGTTGGGTTTCGAAGTCAATTATAGAGTAAATACGCAGCGAAAATAAATTAAAAATTCCGAAACCCAGTTATGGATCCATGCAAAAACCATAAAACGTGTTAGGAGTTTTTACCTCAACGATGGAATGACTGTCTCCACAATTTGTCAATCACGAGCACTGCAACGTTGCGGTGCCTCTACCGTATCCATACGAACAAACGAAAGTGGGCTCTCCCTCATGCCGTGGTGCTAGCTGTGGAAAGGGGATGTACTTCCTATTGCTCTCTCTTTCTCCCACTTTCTGTGATAACTAGGGTTTTTCCACTTTCTTTTCCCACAGATACATATCATATATATATAGCAGGAAATCCACCATAAGAGAACAGAAAGGCTGCCGGGCTCATAATCTAACCTAGGTCAGATTCATATGTAGGTCTTCTAATTTTGGTTGGCCCATTTAATCTAATTAATTTTCCAACCAATGTTGAGAGCCCAAGTCTTGCTTGGATTCCCAATTAAATTCATCTTATGAATTTAAATCTCAATTCCGATCCATTCTAAATGTGTGACCCTGTAGATTTCCATTACGTTGACAGTAATACTAAAATCCTATTTTAGTGTTACAAACAGTGACGATAACTAGCAATACATATCTGCTACTCAAGAATGGTAATGCCAATGATTTGGCATTACCTAACCGTGACCAATATTACCAATGTAGTCTAGTCCTTTTGTCCAGATATCTGAATTAAAGGCATGGAGCGTGTCAACCTTTTATAGATCAATCTTTGGAATCTTGATGTCCGAGTAGACTTGTTAAAATAAATGAGATCAATATCTCATATTGACTCATTTGAGCACGACCATGCATTTTGCAGTCTCACTCAATTAAGAGGCTTGAAGATATCGCTCTTGTTATGTAAGGACAAATCTTATCTAAATCACTCACATCCCCCTGCATGATTCATAATATGTTCAATAGACGACTTTATAATCATCTTATCACAGGCGATGTTTGACGGAATTAAAACATATAACTTCTCATGTAGGGAGCTGTAGAGACTTCAAGTCAAAGGACCACGTACACCATGGTCACTCTGAGAATCGCTCATGACACTCACGTAACGATCCATGCAGCGTTCTCATTGTAACGCCTTGAATTCCATACACTAGAAATTCGTGACACAATCCAGAATCTTTACTTCAAATGCATACATAACACACAAAAAACACAGTAAATTAAAACTTTTTATTACATTAATATATTGCACAATGTAGTCTTAATTAGATTTATATCACGAATTACACCAATAAATTACATTGTACACGAAACTATATTCTCTACTTGGATGCTCCACTACTCGAATCTCCTGCTCTCACGATCAGTCTAGCAACTAATCAACAGTGGACACGTCAGTTGAATGCAACTCACGCAATACAAATGAAATCCGTGAATCTTCAAAATCTTCAACAACCATATTGATGTAACAGAAAAATGTGGAAGTCATGCAACAGAAGTGTCGGTGTATGTCATGATCTAGAATTTAAAACACAGCTCAAATGCATACGATGCTCTTATTCTAATGCACACTTAGTTGGAAACATATGCATCCCATACTACAAATTTTCCAATCAAGCTTGAACATTCTTCTGATTATAAAGTTCGATCCCTCGCAATGCAAACCTACTCTTATACTCTTACCATGTTATTAATATTTATCTAGTGACTAGTAGAGCCTGCAGTTTGTGCAATCCACTCCCTCTAGTGCAGTAGTGGTTTCACCCACCCCGAATGACAATGACCACTCTATTTGCTCAGATCTGTGGTCTTTTTTCACCCTGCCAAGCTCCGTGGTCACCCTCCACTCCCGGTCAGGCCGGTGGTCACTCTACTGCAGCTCTGCCGGAATCTGTAGTCCCTCTCCACTCCTGACCCTACCAAAAGTTAACATGAACATACAGTGAATCTACAGGGCCTTCCCCCTACTCTGCCAAAGGATTCAGAGTTAATTCTTGCTTTCCGTTTGTATTGATAACCTAGAACATAGATGTACTCTTAGGGGTCCATCCCCTAGATTTCGATAGGACAGTGTCCCATTCATCACTAGATTCTAGAAAGTAACAGTCGAGACAACACCGCACGTGTCCCAGACGAGACAACGCCACACGCGTCCCCGTGATAGGTGAGTACACGGCCAACTAGTGCCTGTCTTATAACAATTGTCACACAATCTAGAGCTACTACAATCTAAAACTAGTGGATGTAGTTATACTATATCGGTTCATTAATTGCTATCTTTACCCGATTCCAGTGGCTATATTATCATTACTTCTAGTTTCTATTCTTGCCATTCATTTTATTGGTTAATTTAATCGTGTTCCCAACTCCCACTTATCATTCTATAAGTTCACTCAACTCAATAGTTAAACACTAAGTGAATCCCACCTAGTTATCTAATCAATTTATCAAGTCTTAACTTGACTTAATCATGGTTCAACTTGGCTATCTAAATCATGCCAAGAGTTGGCTCAAGCTCGGCCCACATCTAGCCCAATTGAACAATAGTGAATCAACCATTCAAAACGGTAACATCATATGACAAAACTACCACAATTAAACTTTCTTGAACTCGTTCCAAAGGCCATTCGGACCCAATCAAGTGCCAACTTGTACACCCAACATATAACATTATTATGCATGAATTTGGGTGTCGCTTTACATTTCCTACACCGCAATTATACACATATATATTATAAGTTCTTCCTACACATATACAAGCGTCTAATTACATGTGCACATTTCATCGAGCACTTCGTAGACAAACTTATACTTTCTTAAAATTTCATCCATACCACATTATTTTACACATGTAAATATACTAATCCATATTCAATCCATATCCATAAAATGTCTAGGATCTCATTTGCAACTTCCTTCTTATAGCTTGTTTGTTAATCTATTAGACTTCTTCATTCATATATGTATATATTTTTCATTTAGACATTTCATCGAACATCTTACATGCACTCTTTATGTTGCATGAACTTTACCACGAAACCCTAATACAAATATGTATTCTTACACAATTTCTTTCCATCATTCTAATTACAAGATTGAGAATTTAAACATACAAAGTCTAGGCTTTAATCTAGTAGTTAACTTTCATGTCAAAATTACATCTTTTATGTCCTAGCAATTCATTTCATGTGAAGCGTACAACAATTCAATTCACTAGCAATTTTCATTCTACATGAACCATATCAACAACTAAAACATTTAATAAAATTAGCATACAACAACTAAACAACTAAGGAAAATTAACATATAAGTTGGAGAACACCCACCTAATATTTGGAGAGTCACAACACTACACTTGCTATGCCTTCTCCTCCTAACTTGATTAGCTTCTTCTACTTCCTTATTCTTGCCCCACTAGTCAAGTAGAGAATGTTGGAAATTGAAGTGAAGTATGGAGGTATGAATATGGAGTGTATAGAGTGAAGTAGAAATGAGTATGGAAATGAGTGGAAATGAACTAGTGTATGAAAAAAATGTTTGAGATTTTTTCATGCATACACTCACATATATAGGAGAGGGTGGGGAGGGGGGAGGGGGGCACTCTAGATAGGGTTAGGGCTATGTGTGGGTGTGTGTAGATGTGTATGGAAATGTCTAGGGTTGCTTAGGTGTCCGAATATATCATAACCCTAGGGTACACATATGAAACTACCCTTTCCTAGGGTTACACATATGCAACCCTAGGGTTACACAACCCTTTCTAGGGTTACAACTCATCAACCCTTCATCATTCAAGTCAAAAATTGTGGCTCCATTTGTCCATATTTGTATGTTCATGAACAACATGGTTGGGCCAATTTGGGCTTAATGCATATAGATTCAATTTGGGTTGGGCTAAGTTGTTCAACTTAGTTGTATTTTACAATCTATTTGCATTATAAAATCTATAACAACATATTCTAATTGTTGATACATAAGTCACAACTCAATTTATAAGACAAAAATTCATTTTAAAAAATATGGTTGTACAAAAAAATTATTAATTATTTTTGGGGTATTACACTCATGGTGGGTCAATCCAGCACATTATTACTCTAATATGTACCAATGTGAAGACTTGATATCTCATATCCATAACCCGTGAGATATGGTCATCAGTCTATGCACATACTAGTATATATGTATTATTGTTGTCTTAATTCACAATAATACTTGACTAGGGACATTCAATCAATAGGATCTCATAATCAAGTCATGCACTTGATGTCCCATGATATTGAATGTACTATTCTAAGGACTTTATTATGTTCATTTAATCACAATAAACAACACAATCAATAAAATGTCTCATATGAAATAAATGTCATGATACAATGTAAACTAGTAAGGTCAACATCAAGAGCAATGAGGCTATGACACCATAATAGAAGATAAAGAAAGTAAAATCAATCAATGTATTAAGGCACACAAGCCAACTATATATATGAGTACATACAAGATAGGATAAGCATGTGTCATACACGTACTAGTCTAGAGAATACATATATAGAGAGAGTAATGTTCCGTTGTGCACTAGGCCTCCGTGTGCACTCGGTCTTCCCACCTTCGTATCGACGATCTGAACTGTTCACATTGATCTACACGTCTAAATTAGTCTAAATATGTAAAATCAAATTATTTGAAATTTATTTGTCCATCCATCATGTGACTATAAAAACAACGATTTTCAGCCATACAATTTTGTAACACTTCAATGGATGGGCAAATGAATTTCGAATGATTTGATTTTACATATTTAGACTAATTTATATGTGTAGATCAATGTGAACGGATCGGATCGTCGATACGAAGGCGGGAAGGCTGAGTGCACACGGAGGTCTAGTGCACAACGGAACATTATTCTCTTTCTCTCTCTATATATATAAACTGGGGAAAACACTCTCATGAGCTGAATTGAATTCTCAAGTCTATAGTAAAATCAATACAGAGGGCATTCTCATTAATTTATATTTCAGCAACTTCTTTCATAGAAATAATTCATAAAATTTTGTATAAGATTTACTATTCTGTGTAGGATGGGTATAGAACTTGAATAAAATGATTTTTTTTCCATTAATTTAAAAAAATATACATATATATATGAGTAGAATGCAAACAAAGGAGCTACCTAAGATGCCCATCTTTTTTCTTTTTTGCATGTGACCTAATGGCCTAGTAAGAAGCCTCTTTGCTAGTGCGCAAGAGGTTGGGGGTTTAAACCCCCGCTTGCACAATTTCCCAATTATAGGATGAGAGAATGTGTGTGTGTGTGTAGGGTGTAGCTACAGCCTTGCTAAAATTATATTAAACAAAAAAATCATGTTATTTCTTTTACCGGTAGGTTGGAGAAGCCATATTACTATTTAAAAGCTACGAGTCATTGAATATTAATAAAAAGTATTTCTCAAGCAATAGCCAATAGGTAATTATTTATCGACTTGTACTCTTATTGTCAGAATCGACTCCCTACAATTTGAATGTCATATATACAATGAAGAAGAGCTGACTCTTCAAGCTAGTCAATTAGTCACATTTTCTATTTTTATCTGGTCATTGAGAATCAATACGAGCTTTAGCAGTACAAGAATGCATTATAGACCAGAAGTTGACATTACCTTTACATTCTGTATATCAGTATTCAAGAAATGCGTTAAACGATCACTGAGCATATGTTCAATCTGTAAGAATGACATCAACGAAGGTTAAAAAAAGACAGTCGCTGAAGCTCACCACCAGAAGGTTGCCTAATTCACATATCTCATTGCACCATATTACCAGAATATAAGTATAGCAATGAGACAGAGTATAATAAGACTTTATTCAACATGAATATTTACCTGAGAGCGAAGAAGTTCTTCGTAGGTACCAATCTCCCTGAACGCAGTAGTAAACTTGGACATAACAGGACCTGCAAAACAAGTCAATTTAGAGGACCAGAAGTTATTAGAACCAAAAGGTAAGTACCAACTACCAACATCTGCAACAATTTTTGGAATTGTGCCAATTGAGATTTAGCTCAGAATAATAACCAATATTTGTAATAACCGAAACTTTTATGCAAACTTGCAATCATCAAGAATCTAATAGCAAATGTATTATCCCTAAGCTTTCCTGAAACACATGGGTAAATAAGAGTAAAAAAAGAAGGCTTACAAAATCAAAGGGATTTGATCTATGGTAATTAAATGAGTTTGGAGCCTTGTAGCTCACCATAGCCCACCTTAGATGATGAATTTTCCAAACCTAGTGTGAATGAGTTAGCCACCCTAAACCCATAGTCATGGTAAGAAACATGTGGAAGAATTGAAATGCCTATATAAAGCCCGTTGTAATAATGGATTTCTCACACCTTCTAAGCATTCTCTGATTTACAAGAGAGAGGGAGAGAGTACAGTAGCAAGGAGGAAAGGGAAATCTTCCACTGAGCTAGCAAGGATAAATTGAACAAGGAGGAGAGGTTAAAGGAAAGCTTTGATTAAGGTACCTACAAGATCCGTAACTTTCCTCTAATAAAAATAAATATACATACATATACATTGTGAATAATGATAGAAATGTCATACCAGAGTAAAAGGGACAGCAAACCCTATAATAAAATCTTTGTGAACAGCCAATAGGTAGATGGAATTGTTGCTGCTGATTTTGGTGTGAGAGCAAACACATGAATTTGTGGATTCTTGAGAAAACGAATAAGGCAAACCTGTTGACCTTCACCAACGTGTTGACTTGTTTCTTGCCGTTGCCGCGAACCTGCAAAAAGTGCAATACACCGGGATGGATCCCGGCGACGCACCCTCCAACGCTCTTGTCAGTAATCAGAAAAATTATGAAAGAGCATTATGTAGAAAAATATTGATTACCTTGTTATGGTGGGGGAAGAGAGGTATTTATAGTCGTCTTGGGGATCCGTTTCGAGATAAGAATAAATCTCTACTTCCCAGTGTGGATGGATAGAAGTGGTTAAAACCACCTCTTAGGGATAATTATGAATCTGAATTCTTCTTTATCCTTTTGAACTGGTTTGTAACGGGTCAGAACCCGTATCCAGTAGGACAGATCCGTTTATGGATTATTGGGCTTTAAAAAAAATACAGTTCCCATTTCGGATCCGTTTGTAGGTGAAATTAATGTTTTACCCCTAAGAGCTTTAAGATTCATGCCTGATTTAAACGGTCACGATTTGGTTCTATTTTTAGCCATATCACGAGCCCCCCACTCCTGGAGACTGAGTTTTACAGTCTTTGAGGAGAGTTTTGCCCGTTTTCAATGACTAATAGAATTTATCGGAGTTCTCGAGGGAATTTGGACCTTGCTCGAGGTGTAACGGTGTCAATATGAGCTTGTAAAGAACCCAAAATTATCCTCAACATTTTCGGAATTTTTTGTGATTTTCCAGATTTTTCTGAATTTTTTCTCATTTTTTTGAATTTCTTATTCAATTTTTGAATTTAATAATTAATTATCGAAAATTTTAATTAATTATTCTAATTTAATAATTATTATTTTCAGAATTTTAAAGTTATTTTCTGAATTAATAATTATCTTTAGAATTTTTTAATTAATTTTTTCGATTTTTAATTAATTTTTCGGATTTTTAAATAATTAATTAAATTAAATAAATAAATTAATTAATAAATACCTGGACACGTGGCACAATCCGGTGCGTTGATCACAATCAGAGAGCGCGCATCGCAAAGCAAGATGTTTTTCTCCCATGAGCAGCTCGGTCCCTCGGTTGCTCGGCACCCGCTGCCGACCCACCAGATGCTGCCACGTGGCCGGTCAACGTTGACTGTTGACCGCCACGTGGCACCCCCTTTAATTTTTTTCTTGGTCTTCTTCCTTCTCCTTCATCTTCTTCCTTTCTTCATCCTTCGTCCTATTCCCTCGCCATCCTCCTTCGACCTCTTCTTCGTCGAGCGCGTCTGTGGAGCTCGAAGGGAGGAGCTCGGCAAGGGGGTCTCCTCGACGTGGAAACGAACTCGTCGAGTTGGAGTCAAGACCGGCGAAGAGTTCGGCAGTTGAGGTGCTCCTTCGGAGGCAAGGGGTTCGAGTCTGGAGGTCGGCAAGGTGAGCTCGGCTGTCGTGAGGGGTCGGCGAGGAGAGGAGGTGAGCTCGGCTATGGGCGAGCTCGGCGAGTTCAGTGAGAGGGTCGAGCTCGGCAATGGGTAGCTCGACGAGGAGACTGGAGAAGTGCTCGAGCTCGGCGGTGGCTTGGAGTTGGAGCTCGAGCTCGAGACAGTGGAGATCTCGGCGAAGAGAGAGCTTGAGCTCGGCGGTGGAGATGGCTCGAGCTCGGCGTTGGCGAGGTGGTTGGTTAGCAAGCTCGGCGGGGAGCAACTCGACGAGGACGAAGCACGGCGAAGATGGAGCTCGGCCATGGCGGAGCTTAATCGTGAGTTTAGCAGTGGAGGTTGGGTTTTCAGAGGCAACGGAGTTTGGCGAGGACATGGGTCTGTGTTTTTGGCGCCAAAACTCGAAGGAGAAGAGGAAGAAAGGGAGTTGCGAGTTCAGGTCTCTAACGGGTCCGAACCCGACCCATTAACCCTTTAGCTTTTTTTTTTGTGTGGTTTGTTTGGTGAATCCGGTCCGTTGATCATGATCGAACACGATTTTTTAGGCGGAGTTTTTTCCCTAATTTGCAGCTCGGTAGCTCAGTAGCTCGGATTTCGGATCCGAGCTACGTGGCTCCATCTGGACGATTGATCACGATCAGGCACGAATCACATAGGATTAGTTTTTCTTTCATTCGTAGCTCGGTAGATCGGTAGCACGGATTTTAGATCCGAACTACGTGGCAAGATCTAAACAGCTTGATGAAGATCGGGCACGAATCCCGAGGGATTGGTTATTTTGCGCCAATTTGCAGTTTGATACCTCGGTTGCTCGGATTGTAGATCCGAAGTACGTGGCGAGATCTGAGCCGTTTGATGAAAATCTAGCACGACTCGTGAGGCGATAGTTTTCGCCATTTTCGCGCTCGGCGCAACTGTGTTGTGACCCACTTTTCCGGTGCTACGGAGGTCCGATTGGGGCGTGTGACCCCTCGTTTCGAAGCTGACTCGAAGATCTACAACTTCTCTTTAGGAGTCCGTTGAAGAATCACCGGCATTGAGGGTAAGAATAGGCCCGCAATATCTTCGCTTCTGTCGGTAGCTCGGACTGTAGATCCGAAGTACGTGACGAGATCTAAACCGTTTGATGAAGATCTGGTGCGAATCACGAGGGATTAGTATTTTTTCGCCAATATGCAGCTTGGATTGTAGATCCGAAGTACGTAGTGAGATCTGAACATTCTGACGAAGATCAGGCACGAATCACGAGGAATTAGTGATTTTTTCGCCAATACGCAGCTCGGTACCTCGGTAGCTCAGATTGTAGATCCGAAGTACATGGCGAGATCTGAGCCATCTGATGGAGATCAGACGTGAATCACGAGAAATTAGTGATTTTTCTCCAATACGCAGCTCGGTGCCTCAGTTGCTCGGATTGTAGATCCGAAGTACATAGCGAGATCTGAGCCGTCTGATGGAGATCAGGCGCGAATCACGAGGAAAGAGTGATTTTTCTCCAATATGCAGTTCGGTGCCTCGGTTGCTCGGATTGTAGATTCGAAGTACGTGGCGAGATCTGCGCCGTCTGATGGAGATCAGGCGTGAATCACGAGGAATTAGTGATTTTTCTCCAATACGCAGCTCGGTGCCTTGGTTGCTCGGATTGTAAATTCAAAGTACGTTGCGAGATCTAAGCCGTCTGATGGAGATCTGTCAAGTGGAGAAGAGCTTCGGTCTCCGCAATCTTCAAAGAGGAACTCCACTCCTGTGGGCTAAGAAGATGAGCTAGGAGGATCCTCGCTAGACCCATTCGGGAGACGAGTTTGAGGAGCAACTCTGGAGAAGAGTTTTGAGCTCCGAACTCACTTAGAAGGGGACCACTCGGGAGGCGAGTAGGACGAAGAATCACCTCCATGCTCTAAGAGAGAGCCGTTCGGGAGACAAGTTTGAGGAGCAACTCTAGGAAAGAGTTTTGAGCTCCGAACCCCCTTAGAAGAGGACCACTCGGGAGGCGAGTAGGACAAAGAATCGCCTCCAAGCTCTAGGAGAGAGCCGTTCGGGAGACAAGTTTGAGGAGCAACTCTAGGGGAGAATTTGAGCTCCGAACTTATTGTTTAAGTGAGTTTCAACAGTTGTAGGAGCAATTCCGAATGGTAAGCTACTTTGTACTCGCTCGTTCGCAAGTAACTGAAGCAACATCGAACCAAGTGTTGGACTCCAAACTTGTCGTTTGAGGGAGTTAACGAGTTGCAGGAGCAATTTCGAATGGTGAGTTGCTCCGCACTTGCTTGTTGCAAGCGGCTAAAGCAGCATCGAACCAAGTGTTGGACTCCAAACTCGTTTTTTGAGCTTAGTAAGTTGTGGGAGCAGCTCTGTAGGACAAGCTGGACTCCGAACTCACCATTTAACGAGTCGTAGATGTGACTCGGAGAGGTAGAAATGAAGCAAGTGCAATAATAGAAAAAATCTAAGTTTTAATGAGATAAACTACGTGGCGCTTCAATGGGGCAAGCCATTATTAAATGCTTTTGGCCGTGTTAGAAGCATCGGCCTTATTGAAACTGAAAACCTACTTCTAGGATAGGGTGAAGGCCTATTAGGAGGAGTTTAGTTCTCCCCCCATTGGACCTCCTTGGATAAAGTGGAGGACAGTCGCGGGTTTGGACCTCTCTGTTCGCTTGTAAGCTCCTCAGGGTGGAAGATCGACCCGTCGCTTCGGACGAACTTGGCCAGGTGTCCCCGCTGTATGAGTTTTTCGATCTCCTCTTTAAGAGCCCGACAATTATCCATGTCGTGGCTGTGGTCCCTGTGAAAGCGGCACCACTTATCCCTATTTCTTTTCTTGCCAGGGGTATTCATTCTAGGGAGAGCGCGGAATAGCCCTTCCTTGTCCACCTCCATAAGAACTGCCGATATATTAGCATTGAGGGAGGTGAACTTCTCAAAACGAGGAGCTGAGCGGCATTGGCCATTGTCATCCCTCTGGAATTTCTGGGACCCTTCTTCGCTCGTATTCCTCTGTTTGTTCCCGGAAGATGGTTCCTCAAGATTGAGGGGGTTGAGAGCCTCCTCCACTCGGATGTACTTCTCACTCCTAAGCAAAAGTTCTGAGAAGTTTCGAGGAGACTTCTTAGCAAGGGACGCCTTGAGGTCGGTATTAGTGACGTTGTGCCCGAATGCCGCAGAGGCTACGGATTAGTTGAGGGAGGCAATAGATCGGGCTTCGGCGGTGAAATGCCGAACGTAATCTCTTAGGCGTTTACCCTTTCTTTGGTTGAGGCTCACCAAAGATACACTTGTTTTCACGGCCCGGCGGCTACTTACGAAATGAGTTAGGAAGAGCCTTTCGAACTGATCGAACGAGAAGATGGAGGTCGGGACGAGTCGAGAGTACCATTCTCTTGCAGGCTCCTTCAGCGTGGCAGGAAAGGTTTTGCAAAGGAGCGCATCCGACGCCTAGTGGATCATCATGAGTTTTAAAGCTCTCGATGTGGTCGGCGGGGTCCGACTCCCCATTGTATGTCTCAAAGTTAGGGGGCTTGAAGTTTTCCGGGACCGGGGCTTCCATGATGGCTCAGGAGAACGGGGGCCTGCTCAGACGGAAATTTCTCGCCCGTTGTTCCTCTTCTCTGTCAAGTCGGCCAAGGCACCTCTCCATCTCGTGGAGACGGCGGTAGACCGAATCTTCCCTTCGGTCATATCTTGCGGAGCCTCTAGACTCTTTCCCATGCAAAAGGGGACTAGGAGTATGGTGGTGATGGCTTTGGGCAGGATGAGGACTAGGTGCTCGTTGCTCGTGGTTGGGAGCGACGTTGAGGGCCCACAGAACGGCCTCTTGAAAATCTTGGAACTCCGCCCTTGTGACTGGTGCCCCTCCAGCTTGGCAATTCCTATGTGTGGCTCGGCTTACTGGAGTATGACTTCTCTGCCGATGACGTTGAGGGGACTTTCTTCGCCTCCTCGGGGGAGGGAATCTTCTGGTCCTCGGTCTGCGGGGGGACTCTCGAGACCCCTGGGTGCCCAGGTTGATGGACTCCCCCAAGGGCTCGCCATCCATTCAGGCGAGTTCGGAGGTCGACCCCCTTTTGGCGGTTGACAATTACTTGACGGAGATCCCGCTCGGGAGGGCTTTGGGAAGCCATAGAGTCCACTGAAGGATTGGGGACCGCGACATGGTCAGGAAGTGGATGTTGCTTTGGACGACTCCGATGAGAGACCCCCTGGACAGCCCCCCGAAACCCTAGAGGGGCCTGTTGAGGAGGAGGCTGTTGAAGAACATCTTGAACTGAAGGAGGAAGAAGATGAGTGGTTCTTCGGCTGGAGACCGCTGCCTTCCCCTTCTCTTTTGGATGCATGGCTTGAAACTACTCTCGCTGATGAAGTTAGGTTGGATTGCTTTTTCGTTTCCCACAGACACCAATCTGTTGCTGCTAATTTTGGTGTGGGAGCAAATAGATGAATTTGTGAATTCTTGAGAAAACGAATAAGGCAAAACCTGTTGACCTTCACCAACGTGTTGACTTGTTTCTTGCCGTTGCCGCGAACCTGCAAAAAGTGCAATACACCGGGATGGATCCCGGCGACGCACCCTCCGACGCTCTTGTCAGTAATCAGAAAAATTATGAAAAAGCTTTATGTAGAAAAATATTGATTACCTTGTTATGGTGGGAAAAGAGGGGTATTTATAGTCGTCTTAGGGATCCATTTCGAGATAAGAACAAATCTCTACTTCCCAGTGTGGATGGATAGAAGTGGTTAAAACCACCTCTTAGGGATAATTATGAATGATGAATCTGAATTCTCTTTATCCTTCTGAACTGGTTTTAACAGGTTAGGACCCGTATCCAGTAGGACAGACCCGTTTATGAGTTATTGGACTTTTAAAAAAAAACCAGTTCCCATTTTGGACCCGTTTGTGGGTGAAATTACCGATTTACCCCTGAGAGCTTTAAGATTCGTGCCCGATTTGAACGGTCCCGATTTGGTTCTATTTTTAGCCATATCAGGAATATTTCCATCATACCTCACTTTCATATACATATTGTTAATTTTAGTATGAATAGCCTATAAAAGTGGTGTCAAAATACTGCAAAAGCCTACAAATACACACAGATTTCTAATATGTTGTCAAAAACCTTTGGAAGATTTTATGATTAGGATCTAAGCAAGTGAGAATGGCACGTAGACATGATATATGGTTCTGAAAATAGTATGTAAAGATACATTACGATAAAAATTTATCTAGCATAGATGTATCAGAACATGGAAGCAATAGCATACCATAAAAGTTACTGAATATATGGGACAATTCCTTAAAATGTTAGATGACTACCTAAGCATGATGTAAAGAGAAAACGATGTGTTAAACTCAAACTTCGGTAACATTATGAGTACAAGATTATAAGTTTACAATGTTTATTGTAAGTAATTCATTTGCTACATACTTGTTAGGAAATTAACTGAGGTCGATCAAAGGTGACACTTGGGGATTCATATTAACTATGGTAAGTAATTTATCTGCTTTGTATATTTTCCTCGTGTTTTCTATTATGAAACGTAGTTTTCCAAACATGTGTTTATGAATGAATTATTATCGCCAAACATGATATTATATTAATATCTATTGGAATTAAATTGAGATTCGGAACTTGATTTGAGTTTACAAATATGTGTTTACATATGATGCAAGGTATGAATGACATGATTTTGAATTTTCGTTATGATATTATTACTGTTTATAAACTCGATAATTATCAATGAGCTTCAATGCATTTACACCGTGTGGACCATAGCCGGGAGGTCTATATTATTTACACCGTGCGAACCATAGCCGGTGGATTTATATTTGCACTGGACCATAGCCAGTGGGTTTATATTAATGCACTGTGCAGACCATAGCCAGTGAGTTGATATTATTTATACTATGCGGACCACAGCCAAGGGGGTTATTTAGTATCACCAAGCAGGCCATAGCCGGTGGGATGACTGCAATTTTGACTTACTCAAGATTTATGATTTGATCATGATTTATGAATATTTTTGTGGCATTTGTTATTATGGTGCTTGGCACGAGGTTATAACAACTTTTTCCTTGATTAGCATGTATTATACTTTCATTTGCAAATATTATATGTTTTCTTGTTTAAATGCAAAGTCGCTATATTACTTCTAGGCTGTAAGCGTTCATCCCGTCCGGGAAATATTTTTTCAAATTAGATGCAAACCCTTGAATAAATACATCATTTGGAAGAATAAAGATGCAGACTTTTGAGGACCCCTACAATTATCCTTAGCAACCTTTTAATAATATTGGAAGTACTCTATTTTTTAAGGCATGTATTAATTATTATTC
Source organism: Hemerocallis citrina (assembly GCA_017893485.1). Taxonomy (NCBI): domain Eukaryota; kingdom Viridiplantae; phylum Streptophyta; class Magnoliopsida; order Asparagales; family Asphodelaceae; genus Hemerocallis; species Hemerocallis citrina. The sequence goes on from CM030362.1 coordinate 139,392,202, forward strand.
CGCTGCGTAAGTGTGAAATTAGAAAACCGTAATAATTATCGAACAAGTCAAGTTGTACAAATGAACCTCACTAGTTTATCAATAAACTGTTGCTCTGAATTAATGTTTGTATTAGCCTTACACCTTAGATGTGAATTGCGGAGTCTGTTATGTGCTGCTCGAAGTGTTTCGGGGCGTGACAATATATGTTGCCAATAAACATTCTATTTGCCTCCATATCTTGTTAAACCAAGGCCTACGTTAGTTGTTTCTTATAAAAATTTATAAAAACGAAATAAATTGAACTAACCAATTTGTCATAGATGATAAGCTAATTTACTAAAAGAAGATGATAAATAGGAAGCAGAAGGAAAGTCACTCTTCTCTAAGGTAATAGCAGAGAAACTAATCAAATGATCTAGATAAACGTTTCACATTCATGCATTTCACACTCAAGCATTCATGGTGCACAAGAAAATATCCAATATCTGAATGTAATCCAAGTACCTAACAAAAGGAATTTATATTTGAGGAATCGATTTCACTAATTAAAGGACTCAAGACAAAAAGAACGCAACAATATATGGTTTAGTGATGTAGGAATAAGGATAGTTGAACAACCTCCTAAAGAAATGCTGATAGGGTCATCTTGACCAGCTCCAAATGCTTCCAAAGAATCAGCAAAATCAAGGTCTCTATAATAAGCTTCACCAAGTGATGAACTGCAGGGAACAATGTGTACAAGTTAAACAAATGAAGGTCTGCCAGCATACATAAAAATACATTTATCTAGGATCAGAGTACCCTAATCATACATATACATCTCTGTAAACATATTATCCTGTCCCGATGCAGGTCCAAAAAATTGGCATAAACCATGCCCACCAAACTACAAGACACAAGCCCAACTACTCTACCGAATATAGAAACAATGTTGACTGGTAAGTAAAGTGAGATATCCATAAACATGATTAAATATAACAAGTATTTCCCATTGTGTATAAAGATAATTGAGAAAATTGAACTTCAAAGAACTAAATTAATAAGCATACTTATTGTGCCTTCATAGTACTTTCAATCCATAAAGCATACTTACATATATCTCTTACAACCTTTCTGAAGCTTTAGGCAGCGATCTTTCAACCCATCGGCCGTATGTTCCATAGTGCAGATCTTCAGTCGAACAATATACAAAATCAGAAATTCAGGCTTATTTCAAGGAGAGGAACTTGATAAACACATAAAAACACCAAAATAAGAGCAAGAGTAATGAAGATCAACCTAACAGATGATTGTACTCCCTCCACCCCAAATTAATTGTCCACTTTGTCATTTTCACGCATATTAAGGAGTGGTGTAAGTTTAACCATTTGTGCCCCCCCTCTCTTTCTCTTTCTTAAATACTCTCTCCCTTCACTTTAATTTTCTTAATGTAAAAGAGATATCTATACTGCACATAAAGCGAAAGGGAGAGAATGAAAAGAGAGTATTGGGCCGTGGTCCCATGAATAGTTTGTCCCATGTTTGTGAGTTTTTTCCACAAATAGTGTGTGTTTCCCATGAATTATTAGTGTGTATAATTAAAAGGGAGAAACTTTAATAAGGGTATAATTGACATTATGGAGAAAAAATACTCTAAAAGGGGCATCCTAAAATGGGAAAGTGGACGGTTAATTTTGGATGGAGGGTGTAATATTTTTGACATATCAAGTTTGGAAAGAGTAAAAGACTCGGTGGACTTAAAAAAGAAACAAAACAAAACAAAACAAAACAATTTACAAGAGTGGAACAAATTTTCAAGGACATGACTTTTTAGAAATTGATGTATCGTGTTTAAGACGTCATCTCTCATAATTCACTTTTCTTAAATTTGCATTTTTTGTAGACACATTTGGAGTTGAGATAATTACATTTTATTATCTCAACTCCGCTCAAACCTAACTTTCTCAACTTTGCTCTCTTCCTTTCTAAATAATTATGTTAACTAAAGTTAGCAAACCTCTACCTCCACTTAAAAATAATCTTTAGTTAACGTAACTTTGATTCCAAACACACCCTAATTCTGATTTAAAATCCCTTTCAACTCATTTGATCAAAACACACCAAGTAATGCATTTATTCTAATCTGTAAGATGAGATGAAGTTGGAACAAATTTACCCAGTTGAAGATGATGTTCCTCTATATAAATCAAGTCATAGTTTGACAAAAAATCCAGAAGAAAACCTCTACTTAAGATCCAAAAACCCCTAATTTTCTATATTTTTTAATCTTTAGAGAGAAAGAAAAAGTCGTGAATTTTTTTACGAATAACGTTGATTTTTCTGCTAGTTTCTAGCTTTTTGTTGATTTCTTTGTTGCAAAATAAGAAACTAAGATCCAACTTTTCATATTGATCAAGTTGCAAGTTGTTGAAACTACAAAACTAATATCTCTCTCTCCTATTAATCACTTTTGGGGAGTTAATAAACTACCCCTCGGTCATGGGTGCCCAAACCCAATAAAACCAACATTTCCTACTCATTTATGATAGACTCCACATTGCTCAACTTTCAATGCCTTCTAATCATGTGTTTTAAAATATTTATATTTTGGAATACCATACTAGGCAAGTGAATTTTGCGGCCACGAGATCATAGCGGAGCAAAAAATTTCTGAGCTCAAATGATACACCTATTAGGGATGTCATGGAGCTAATTTTTCAAAATCATCTTTGCTATAACCCAAATTTATGTTCTCACATTGGTCACACATCTCCAATCCTCATCTTTATTTCCATCATCGATTGGCAGTTTCATCTTCTATCTCAATTCTCAAGGTGATATAAGTAGTCAACAGATGAAACCATTTACTCTACGTAAGACAAAATACAACCCCCTTCTCTAATTATATTATCCACTGTCTAACAAACTCTTTCCTGGCATAAGAGATATATGGCGTTGGACACTTAATGGCATACATTAAAACTCAGGCTAGGCCCATGGGAGTCATTTATTTAACTAATGCAATTGCAACTGAGCTAAGATCCGCATAGAATAAATTATTTAATTTTATATTCTCTCAACATGCATGTCAACAGGTTTGCAGTTACTCATATTAAATTGTTTAAGACCTTTAAATATAGTACTTGTGATAGATCTATACAAAATTTTGCCAATCTCTGGGTATCTTTAATCTGAGTAAACATGTTGCCTCACCCATACTCTTCATCTCCAAGTTTGGGAAAAGTCAACTTTTAATGGCAATATATCATCTATGTACATAGATAATATACTAAAGTTGTTATCAGACCTCTTAATATATATATACATAATGACCTTCTTCAGTCATCACAAAGTAATATCTAGTAATAGTATTATGAAACTTGTGATACCACTATCTCAACAATTGTTTTAGGCCATGTATTGCCGTTTGAAGCTTGCAAACTTTGAGCACCTGTCCCTTGTTAATAAAATTTATTGGTTGATCCATCATGTATAATTCTTCATCAACTTTCCAAATTAGGAAAGCTGTGGCAGTGTCTATTTGGTGAAACTTCTAGGTCCTACCATGCAATTACCGCTGGAATAAAACGTATTTAAATAAACTTGATTACGAGAAAAAAAAAAAAGGTTTCTGCATAGTCTATACCTTCTTGTTCTGTGCGCTACCAAATGACCTTTGTATCTCTCAATGGATCCATCTAATTTTCACTTTAGCGGTTAAACCCCATTTATTCCCATTAACGACAATAAGGACGATATACCACATCCCAAAATTTTCTTCGTAGGCTCAGTTTCTTCTACCATTGCCTTCATCCAATCTCATCCACATTAAGAGCATCATTCACATTTATGCACACCTTCATCTAGTAAAGCTACCGTTTATGCAACACTCACACTAATTTCAATTGAAACTTGTAAGATACCCAAGTTGGAATTTCCTTCAGTTCACATCACATTCTCATCTAGAACCCAAACAAGATTACGAGCAAATTCTTCATACGCACAATATTCTCGGAACGACGTATAACAACCATTTTACATATCCAAATCCAAATTCAACAATTACCCACAAATTTAAACAATCCCATTTAACATTTCACATGGAAAATTATATTGCGCTGTCAAAATAAACCCAACCCAATTGCAACTGCAAGCTCAGGCCTTTACGATCTCAAACAATCAAAAAAACCATATAACAACAAACCCATATGAGATCATGGCTGAATTTTATTTATTTTTTTTTAAAAAAAATCACAAATAAAATATGACCTGTTTTCTGAACATGGGAGAATCTTCAAGAAAGGCGAATGCCGCCATCTCCTCCTCCTCTCTCTGCTTGGTAACGGCGGGATGCTCAGCTGATCGGATCCACCACAGTGAGGAGATTCGATGATTGTGAGGCGTTTTGCTCATTGCTTATTGGATTTTCTCTTATTTTTAAATCTCTTTCTTTGGTTCTGTCATTCGTTGATTCATTGATTTAACAAAATGGCTGATTAATTTTCCCAATTGGTTTTATTTGAATTTTTTGTTTTCCCTTTTTTTTTCTTTTTACTTTTTCTTTTTTTTGGGGAGAAAATAAGCATAAATGGAATAATTTTTATTCTCAAAGGAATACAAGCTTTTCTTTATAAGCAACAGAAGCACTGTCACATTTACCCGATAATCGAAACCGATCGGGACCCGGCATTGGATCGGAACTGACCCGATCTATACGGATCTGGGTCTGGGTTCTAAAATAAGACCCGATGCATTTTCGAATCCGGGTCCGAGTCTGCTCAAAATAGAACCAACCTGTACCCGTTAAAAAATACCCCAAACATATAGAATTTGAATAATAGGGTTATAGGATTATGCATATAAAAATAATTGTTGAAGATGGATATGGAAATATAATATTAATTCATGTACTTAAATGCAAAAATTATTAGAATCGTAGAGTGTCGGGTCCAAAATTACTTAAATGTAAAAATTTATTCTCTACTACCGGACCCGTCGGGTATTTTTTTTTAACTAGGACCCGGACCCGGACTCGGTTCTTGCAAGTCCAGGACCGGATAGTGGAAGACCTGACCCGATAAGACCCGATACCAGCTCTAGCAACTAGAGATATACACGTGCGATGCACGTCTTAAGAAGAAGAAAAAAAGTAAAAAAACCTCTGATTTACACGTGTGATGCACGTCTTTATATATATATATATATATATATATATATATATATACTTTTAAAGTAAAGGAAGACTATAATGGGATACATTCAATGCACGTAAGTTGGTAGATTTACAACTCCAATTGTCTGCAAGTAGAGAGAGATAGATGAATTGACGGGAGATGAAGGATTTTTGATTGCTTATATTTGATGCATACATGCAGTGCACGTTTGTTTGTTATATTTAATATTGACGTGCATTGTACGAATTTGTTTTGTTACAAATTAAGATCCGTTTGGTTATAAACTCTCCTATTAAAATAGTAGAGATAACAATATAGGAACAAATTTATTATTTGGAAAGCTCAATGTATTAGTTACAAAAACATTTTGGTCAAGCTTCTCTTCTTTTGAGATAAATTGTGCTCTTCAAATCTCTATTTTGCCTTTCGAAAAAAAATATTTTGAATAAATAATCTATATTTTACCCTCTATCTCTAATCTAATATTATAATGAGAGAATTGAGGTTGTTATTTGTTGAAAGCTTGTAATTTATAGATTTTCATTCAACTATCTAATCGCAACCATTCATTTTTAAGTGGGAGTTATATTAACCATTTTTTTACTTAACATTTGTTAGTTAGCATAATATCCTCAAAATTCAAATGTATTTACGACATAATTATTTACAAAAGTGTCAATTATATAAAATAAAAATTTGTACCGATAGAATGATTTGTAAAGAATATCTGATGAATAAAAGGAGGTTTCAGATTCGATAAAACGTCTTATTATTTATTAAGAAATACACGTACATATTACTAGTATTATTGGAGCACAAGAAATAGCCTCGTTGAGCATAAAACAAATCTAATAAATCTAGGCATCACGAGCCCATTTGATCCATCCACTGTATACCGACATGCATGCATCACCTTCACGATCTTCAAATTTCTGAACAGAGTTACTTCAGTTCGAAGGACCTAGATATGCTACAGATTATATTTCATACAATTAATAAAAGTACATTTACCAACAAACAATGTCCTTAGAGCATCCACAGTCGTTTGCTAAACCTATTCTAACTTTAGAAATGAAAATTTAGCTTTTAGCGAATGTCGCTGCAGTCGTTATTTCTAATTTTTAAAAAAGTATAGTATGAAACGGATGTTGTTCACCCGTCTAATAATTTTTTATTTTATTTTTATTAAAAAATGGAGCAGACGGCACTTCTTCATCCGTCTTTTGTAATGGACAGATGAACCTCATCCGTGCGTACTATTTAAATTTTTTTGCCCCTTTCCGTTTAAAAACTTTAAAAAAATAATAATAATAATGGTTGGAAGGATGAAGGTCATCCGTTCACTGTTTTTGATTTTTTTTTTTTTTAATTAAGTAAAAAATGTGAATTTACGATAAAACCACTATCACTTCTTCCTATAATAGATCGGCAAGGGCAAAATGGTAAAAGGCACCTTATCAAAAGTGAGGACGGATGAACAACATCCGTTTCTCACTTTTGGGAAATTTTTTTTTTAATTAGCTATATCTATTTAATTAATTAATTTTATATATTAAATAACAAATTAAGAATGGACGGAACAACTTCATCCGTTTAAAATATTTTTTTTTTAATTATCGAATTGAGACGGATGATCTTCCTCCGTCTCAATACTCAAACGGATTATGTTAATCCGTCTTCTATATTTAGCAATCTTCCATCCGGCTTCCTAACTTTAGCAAGGTACTGTAGATTGCTATTCTAACTTTTGAGTTTTTAGCAAACCACTGCACGTCTGTTTTCTAAATGGATTTCTAATTTTTGAGTATTTAGCAAACGACTGTGGATGCTCTTATTAGTATTAGGTGAGATGGAAAGTGTTGGCTTGAATACAGAAATCTTGGTTCAAGCCAAAGCTTTCCTATATCTATATAATAACACAAAGAAAGCTATCAAGTGGCTCTCAATCAATAAGGTTGAAATTAATGGTCCAGATCTAAGCTCACAAAATATATTTTTCCGCCCAAATGTTTCTCCCCAAACTCAAATTCAAATTCTCCAAAATAACTTATTTATTTATTTATTTATTTACTCCCATTCTCTCTCTCTCTCTCGTTCTCTCTCACTCTTTCTCTATTTACTCAGAAATTTATATTTTCAGATTTCAGGTTTGTAAATTTACAAATTTTTTATGCAATTTTTTATTACTCATGTTACATTGAGTCCAAATGTTTCCCCCCCAAGCTCAAATTCAAATCCCCCAAAACAACTCCTTTATTTATTTACTCCCATTTTCTCTCTCTCTCTCTCTCTCTCTCTCTCTCTCTCTCGTTCTCTCTCACTCTTTCTCTATTTACTCATAAATTTATATTTTCAGATTTCAGGTTTGTAAATTTTCAGATTTTTTATGCATTTTTTATTACTCATGTTACATTGAAAACAGCAAATATCTCATCAACGGTTAAATTTCATCATTTTCCACACTCAAGGTTCTAAGAAGTTTGATTTTACACCCCCATTTATGATTATTTTTCAATAATACAACTAATTACTGTTTTACTATTTGATATGGCTAAAAATAGAATTAAATCGGGACCGTTCATATCGGGCACGAATCTTAAAGTTCTCAGGGGTAAAACGATAATTTCACCTACAAACGGGTCCGAAATGGGAACTGGATCCTTTTTCAAATCCCAATAACCCATGAATGGATTTATCCTACTGGATACGAGTCCCAACCCATTACAAACCAGTTCAGAAGGATAAAAAAGAATTCAGATTCATAATTATCCCTAAGAGATAGTTTTAACCACTTCTATCAATCCACACCGAGAAGTAGAGATTTGTTCTTATCTCGAAACGGATCCCTAAGCTGACTATAAATACCCCTCTCCCCCACCGTAACAAGGTAATCAATATTTTTCTACATAAAGCTCTTTTATAATCTTCCTGATTACTGACAAGAGCGTCGGAGGGTGCGGTACCGGGATCCACCCCAGTGTATCGTACTTTTTACAGGTTCGCGGCAGCAGCAAGAAACAAGTCAATATGTTGGTGAAGGTCAACATGTCAACAGGGTTGCCTTATTCGTTTTCTCAAGAATCCACAAATTTATCTGTTTGTTCCCACACCAAAATCAGCAGTAACAGATTGGTACCGTCTGTGGGAAACAAAAAAGCAATTCAACCATACTTCGTCAGCGGAAGTAGTTTCAAGCTATGCATCTGTAACCCCTGTTTCCATTAATACGTATTTTTCAAGTATTTTTTCCGTATTTTAATTCTTAGTATCTTATAATTATCCTTCTTAATTGATTACATTATTCAAATTATTTTATGAGTCCAATATACAAATTGTTCAACTGTTTAATATTTACCTCAAGCCTAATTGTTTAACTATTTATTATAAGCCCAATTTTGTATTTTGATTTATTTAGAATGTTTTGAAGCTCGACCCAGCCAATATTACTAATATTATTTTATTTTGCCTTGAGCCCATCTATTAAAGCCCATTCTGACTATTGGATCTCCTTGACCCATTATTAAAATCCAAACCCAGTACCCATATAGTTGTACAGATTTACCCTACACACCTACCCGTATACAATATCTTAACTCCTCCCCCACTCTTCAATTTTCGTACCTACACGTTACCCCACTTTGCAGATACATGTCCCCCATCACCTCGTAACTCCCCGCACTCTCTCACCCACGTTCCCCTCCCTCTCTCCCCTCTGTTTAAAAAAAAATAGAGTACCTGTCTCCCTTCTCTTTCCCTTCTGTTTCGAACAAAACAGAACACAAAGAACCCAAAACACCCCTGTCTTCCTCCTTTTTCCTCCATCGAAGACCTCCGAGAATCCCCTCGTCCCCAACCTCGTTCCTCCTCCTCCGCTCGTCCCCCACATCGTCATCCTTCTTCGAGCTCCGCAGGGCTTCGTTAACCACCCTGCACCGTCGCCTTCTCGAACTCCGCGTGCACCACCCCTGTCGAGCCTCCCGACCGCTCATCTCCCTGCTCCTCTTTCCGCTCGCGCGCCACAACCGAGCACTGCCCCATCGACCCTCAAGCTCTCACCATCGCCGAAGCTCTTCTTCCACCATTATCGTCGCTGCAACCCTAGTCACCGGAGCCTCTCCCTGTGCTCCTGTCGAGTCGTCTTCCTCCTCCTTCCGCCATTGCCGAAGTCAACTCATCCCGAAGCACCTCTACTCCCCCTCGCCACTCATCTCCTTCCTCCAACCCACCGTCGCCATTGCTGTCTATCGCTCGACCTCTACCGCCACTCTTCTTCTTCCTCCGCTTGAGCCCCGTCTCCAGCGACCTCCGCTTGAAGCTCTGCCTTCGCCATCATCTTCCTCGTAGTCCCCTACCCTCTCGCTCTCATCCCGTTGCCGCTCCACCGCGTGCTCACATTGAACTCTGTCGTCGCATCAGTCACCGCCAGTAACCTTTCCCTCTCCCGACTGCACCCCGTCGCTCCTCAACCACCCTCGCTTCATCTTTGCCACCCATCACCGCCAGTCGTCAGCCGTTCTCTCCTGCCATCACAGCTCTTCATTTCCCCTGCGCTCTCTCTCTCTCACCCTCTGTGTCGAAGTGAAGAAGGAAATCAGAGGTTGATTTAGATTGTTGCTGTTTAGTGTTGTGAGGGGATTGGATTATTGTATTGGTGTTTGGTGTTTGTGAAGTGGATTGGGTTGGGTGGTTGTTGTTTTGGAGAAGGGGGTTATTTGCTATTTTGGAGTTGCTGTCTCTTTGTGCACTAGTCTCCATGCACGTATCTTGCACGTGCCTTGATGCCCGGGATTCTGATCCCGTTATTCTGGTGCTCGATATCATCGTCGTCGATTAATAGGCAAGTATCCCCTTGTACAACTCGTTTGTTCTCATACAAGCTTTCTTTGCAAAATACCGCAAGTATATTCTTTGACTCTAATTTGTATTCATCGATCGAATTGGAATCTGTTGCTATACATAATCCGTTGACCCCGTATTCGTACTTGATCGCGAATACTTTATTGTCATATGCATTGCATGAACATGATACACACATATATACTCTTAGAACTATACAGGATGTTGTGCATGAATTGCGTGTCTTGTTACTAGTTTGAATGTTGATATCTTTTTTATTCTTGACTAAGTTTTGCATCTGCCATTGATCACATTATAGTTACAACATGTTTTATAAACCATGAAATATGTTTTCCTGCATTGCATAAGTCTTGATACTCGATCATGTCATGTTACCCGTTCTTGTTGTTGCATGTAGATATTTACCGATCCAGTTATTGTTCATATCACCGTCCATGTTATTGTTTGACTAAAAATAAAAATAACAAGTCGGGGTATAAGAGTAAAGATTTAATAGTGGGCAGTATAGAAGAGCGTACTCGGACGGAAGCTCGTGGTTTCCCGATGCAAGTTGCAAGTTTGTGAATTATATGTTTATATATTTCACGCTACAAGTTTACACTCTACATGTTGCACATGCACGTATCTTGATACAAGATATATTTGACATGTTTTTTCCGAGTATGTGACCTATAGAATCCACCACTAGTCTAAACGTTCACTTGATTGCGTGTAGCAACCATGTGGTATGGGACGCATGAAGTGCTATTTAGTTAGATTAATAAAAGACATGAGATTAACACGTACACTTGCATGATCCAATTACATACTGACTTGTTTACTTGCTTACGCATTTACATGTTACATGTTCCTATTTATTTGTTTACTTGTTTACATGCATGCCACTTGTTCCATGATGTCTTGTTCATGATCCTGTTTGCATGTTGTATTTCTTCTATTACATGATTCTTGATTCCTTGTTCTTTTTCCTGCTTCTTGTTTCGTTTTTGCACTTGTCCCGTTAGCTTGTACCACTTGCGGCCCGTGACTTGCATTAACGGATATCTTCTTGTTTCTTCTTTTTTGTAATAATGTACTTGCAGGCCCAGATGGAGAATTACCCGAAGGTGTTGCTGAGCAAATATTTTAGTCTTGTTTATTTTCATGTTACTTTAGTTCATGTTTATTCATGTACTCTTTATTGTAATCCGGGCATATTTGACCCATAACTACTTTGTATTTTCCAGTTGTTGGTCATGTCATGTATTATATCATGTACTTTTGTTATCCTATTGTGATTTTACATGCTTGTGTGGTTTTTATTGTTATCTTGTTGTTGAGTTAACTATACAGCTTATGAATGGTGTATTCGCATCATTCAGTGGGTCTCAGTCATGGACTCGTATTCCCGTACTTTGGGAAGCGGGGCATGACAGCATCCAAAAAGAGAAGGGGAAGGCAGTGTTTCCAGCCAAAGAGCCACTCCTCTTCCTCCTCCTCCTCCTCCAGTTCTAGATGTTCTTCAATAGCCTCCTCCACAACAGACCACTCCAGGGTCTCGGGGGGCTGCCCAGGGGGTCTCCCGTCGGAGTCGTCCAAAGCATTATCCTCTTCCTGACCATGTCGCGGTCCCCAATCCTTCAGTTGACTCTATGGCTTCTCAAAGCCCTCCCGAGCGGGATCTCCGTCAAGTGATTATCAACCGCCAAAAGGGGGTCGACCTCCGAACTCGCCTGAATGGATGGCGAGCCCTTGGAGGAGTCCATCAACCTGAGCACCCAGGGGTCTCGAGAGTGCGCACCCCCCGCAGAGCGAGGACCAGAAGATCTCCTCCCCCAAGGAGGCGAAGAGAGTCCCCTCAACGTCATCGGCGGAGAAGTCATACTCCAGTAAGCCGAGCCACACATAGGGACCGCCAAGCTGGAGGGGCACCGGTCACAAGGGCAGAGTTCCAAGATTTTCAACAGACCGTTCTATGGGCGCTCATCGTCGCTCCCAACCATGAGCAACGGGCACCTAGTCCTCAACCTGCCCTAAGCCATCACCACTGCACTCCTAGTCGCCTTTCGCATGGGAAAAAGTGTAGGGGCTCTTCAAGATATGATCGAAGGGGAGACTCGGTCTACTGCTGTCTCCATGAGATGGAGAGGTGCCTTGGCCGACTTGGCAGAGAGGAGGAACAACAGGCGAGGAATTTCCGCCCGAGCAGGTCTCCGTTCTCCCGAGCGATCATGGAAGCCCCGGTCTCGGAAAACTTCTCGCCCCCTAACTTTGAGTCATACAACGGGGAGTCGGACTCCGCCGACCACATCGAGAGTTTTAAAACTCTTATGATGATCCGCCAAGCTTCGGATGTGCTCCTTTGCAAAACCTTCCTTGCCACGCTAAAAGGGCCTGTGAGAGAATGGTACTCTCGACTTGCCCCGGCCTCCATCTTCTCGTTCGATCAGTTCGAAGGGCTCTTCCTTACTCATTTTGTGAGTAGTCGCCGGACTGAGAAAACAAGTGTATCTTTAGTGACCCTCAACCAAAGAAAGGGACTCAAAGGGTGAATGCCTGTAATGCCCCGAATTTTAAATAAGACCGAATTCGTGATTCCACAGGATCTTTAGACTTCACTCCGTACAATTTTATAAGAAAATTTAAACTTTTCACTATACATCAGAGTTCTTTACAATTTGTACACAGCGGAAAATAAAATGAATTACAACAATGAAAATAATATACAACTTGTACAACTTTATCAATGAAATTAATCAACAACATCATAACATTTTTAATTCTTCATGAATATATCCATTACCTGCATATTAAGCTATGGGCACGTCAGTCACTTACAACTGACAAAAATGTTATACTCGGCCATCCTCTCTATATCGTACATATAACGATCTCAATACTTTAACAAATCACAAAATTGAATGAATAAAAAGTGTTAAATATGACTACGCTAAACATATAAGTGTATGCAATACCTTAATGCCTAATGCACACATTTTATACTAAGATGACACTAATGCATACTTGTTCGGATTCTATGCATCCCATACTACATAGGTCCGAGGACAAGCACTTATGTACTCCACATTAAAGGGTTCGATCTCTCTCCATGAAAACTACCCAGTAATAAGAATAAGGTTTAGACATTCCATGAGTACGGATCCCAGTCCCGGAGCACACCGCCCGACTGTTATACAGACTCCTCGTCGTGCAAATCTCCCGCAAGTGCCCCTCTAGTCCCGATATACGTATATACACTGAAGTACGATAAACTATCCGCCCGACTACGCATAGTCCCGGATTTAAAATAAAACTCGTCTCCATCAAAGCAACCTCAGTCCCGGAGTACCACCGCCCGACTGGATCTATAGTCCCGAAGTACACCGCCCGACTATATAGAGTGCCCCACTTACATTTGCCTAGGTTTTACTACGTCTTCTCTTAAGTGCCTAATTTTTTTAAGTTCAAGACATGAATAGTTATCATACCTAGAGTTAGTCATACCCCCTACCGGACTTAATCACAAATACCGAGATCGCTCCATGGCAAATCTCAAAAATATAATTCAACTCTTTTTATTTCAATAGTGCCGGTACCCGAGGTCTTACTAACTCTAAATCACAACCCTTCATGTACAAGAATCCATGGGTATTTGTAGCACCTCGGATTTTAAAATACCGGAAATTATTCGTTTTTATATTTTGTGGGGGGTGAGAATTATTTTTAAGCTATATTTTATTATTATTATTTTTATATTGATATTGGTATGGATATTTGTGGTTGATTGGTGTTATTGATATATTGGGGGCTATGAGTCGAGATTTTATGTGAATAATTATTGTTCATTTATTTTATTATTTTGAAGGATTATTATGAAGTGGTTTTAATATATTTTGTAGGGTTGGTATTATTAAAGTAGAGAGTTGGGTTTTATTTGAAATGTTTTTGAGTTTGGGGGCTTATACAAATACTCTCTTTACATTATTTATCTATCTCCTTTTTATTATTTTTCTTTTTCAAAAAACACCCCAACTCTCTCCTTCACCTTTCCTTCTTCTCCCATCCTGTTCGATCCCAACCCCGGAAAAGCCCCAAAGCCCCCGGCCTCCTCTCCTTTTCCTTCTTCTCCGTTCAGCCAGCCAACAGAACCCACACCCCCTTTTCCTTCTCCCTCGTTCTTCTCCTTCCCGATCAGAAGGAAACCCCACGATCGAACCCATCGACCGAGGTTTTCCTCACCTCAAATCCCCTCCATTTCATCGTCAATTCCAAATTAAACCGAGGGGTAGACTAATAGAGGGGTTCTCTACATCGTGGTAACGTCGGATTTTTGAAAGGATTTCGGGGAGGTAAACCCTAGATTTTATTTTTGTATAAAATTTAGTGTGGTGAATTTATTTTGAGTAAGAGTATTATGGTAGGGAGATTAGAAGATGTTAGGGGTGGTAGAGGCGAGAAATTAGCATATTATTAGGGAATTTGCAAGTTGTAATAAATTAGGGTTTTGGGTTTGTAAAAGAGAATTATGTAGGTATAAATTATTTCCTGTATAGTAAGGAAAAATATAGTTGAGTTATTAAGATATTTTGGGGGTGATTTTGGTAATTGTTTGGGGAATAAAAATCCCTTAGACATTAGATTATTACATGCATCGCACGTGTATCCCAGACGTTCAATAAAACGTCTGTGTGATAGTAAGATAATTAGTGTTATTGTTTTCCCGTGGTTGGTTTGAATGATTTGAGCCTTAATTGCGTTGAAATTTGATAATAGGATATGTTGGCGACTTTGGATGCGGAATGGCGAGATGGCGCTTCGAGTCTTCACGGGATACTATGTGAGTATGATCTTTTATTTTATGTGCATAATGTGCTTTGATAATGTCAAAACATGGTTTGTTATATGTGGAATGTGAAGTATCTTAAATATGGGAAAGTCATGAGTATAATACGGAGTAAATTATGAGATGTAAGAAATTAGTATATATATATGTATGGAAATGTGTGGATGCTTGTAGATAAATATCTATATGCTTCGGGGTTGTAATGATTAAATATGTGTATGTGAATGTATTTGTATGTGTGATGTGCGATCTTATGACTAATGTGAAAAGATGGGAAGCATGGTGTGTAGATATGTTTGATATGACAATGTGCTGTGATAACATGATGAAACGATGATATGGTGTAGGTGTGATAAGGAAATGAAAATTTTATGTGATATTGTGATGTGAAATGGATATGATGTGTGTGTGACGTGTGGGTGGGAAATGAAAATTTTATATGATATCAGTGAGATTAATGGCTTGTGTATGTTTATGAATTTCCTGGAGTTTATATGCTTTTCTGTTATGTTATATCGGTGAAATTAGAGTATAAAGGAGTTATATTGTAAATGAGTTATTTTATAAAGGAGCTATACTGTAAAGGAGATATACAGTGCTATATTATAAAGAAGTTATGTTATACAGGAGATATATTTATATATTGAGTTATATTATCAAGGGGAGATATGTGTATATGGAGTTTTATTATAAAGGAGATATATTATAAATGAATATATATGGAGATATTTTATAAAAGAGTTGTTATAAAGGAGTATATAATAAAGGAGATATACGGAGTTATATTATAATAGAGTTCTACTAAATGAGTTATTTTATCAAGGTGTTATACTAAAGGAGTTATTTATAAAGGTGTTATATTAAAGGAGTTATATATTGCCCCAAATTATATTTAGGGAACAGGAGTTATATATATATTTATATTGCCCCAAAATTTTATATTTGGGGAAAAGGAGTTATATTGTGAAGGAGTATATAATAAAGGAGATATGTATATGTATATAAAGGAGAATTAAATATTGCAGTGCTGCACAATCTCCCGGGGTTTGGGCTAGACCCCACAGGCCCGGGATACACCCGGGAACAGGAGTTATATTTATATATTGCCCCAAATTATATTTCGGGATCAGGAGTAATATATTGCCCCAAACTATGTTTGGGGATCAGGAGTTTCCCTCACTGGTATAGGGTCAGGAGGAAGACGTAGCCTCGGACGTGTAAGACTCTGTGTGAGCATCGATCCGCATGTTATATTTTACTTTTGACTAGTCTTTTGGCTTTAGTCTTGGTTGGACAAGCGCGCAACCGTACTTTCAATCCAGCCCACAAATGGTAGATGCTTAGGACACCTGGATCTGGGTGATGTGGTGGGTTAGCGGGATTGAAATGTACTGGATGGGAGGCACAGAGATCCCTGTGTTGTACGAGGAGGTCAGTTGTGTGGGCACTAAAAGGGAGTAAATATAAAGGTGTATATGTGTATTGAAAGAATGTATATATAAAGATATTGATGATATGATTTATATTTCGGATTTTATTTATATTATGGGAGACGTGAATATACTACGAGGGATATATATGTATATATATATTGGCGTTTGGCTTGAGATGTGATGTGATATTACCCAGACTGTGTGTTTGGGGTGCGGTGAGTATTACCCAAGCTATCGGCTTTGGGGTTTGGTATGTGATTGCGCAAACCATGTTTGGGATATGGAGTATATTATGATAAGAATGAAAGTGAAGTCAAAGACATTTGTGCTATAAGTGGTATGTTAATGATGTGATGAAATGCGAGTAAAGTGCCACGTGTATTAAGATGTTATGTTTTGTGTTATAAGACATGAATTAATATGATATTATGAGAAGAGATGCTTATGTTTATGATGTGACACGTGATATAATATAATATGACCAATACCTATATTATGAGGTTGGTAATGAAAATGGTTATTAAAGAAAGTGTGCTGTATTATAAGTGGTGTGCCTTGAAATTGTGACTAGGAACTACCCGCCTGCTATTTCGGAGGAAATAGTGGGAACTACCTGCCTAGGCACAATTTTCAGGATGAATGAGTGAGTTGTTGATATGCTAGTTGTATTGTGAGTTGGAAATAAAAGTAAAGATGAGGTTGAAAATAAGCGATATGATGAGATTGGAATGAAAAGAAAGTAAAGGGTGAATTATAATGCGATGATACGTGGGGTGAATGTGTTGTTATGAGATTAAGCGTGGGGAAGGTTATGTGATTAAAATGAATGCACATGAGGATATGCGATGAAAATGTATAAGATGATTTGTAGTGGAATGAATGTGAAGTAAGGTTATGAGATAAATAGGAAAGAATATGAGTTGTGTGTATAAATGAAAATAAATGGTAAATGAAATACGTGGTTGAATCGTATGAAAAAAAAAGGAGGTAGTGACCCTATGTGACTATTTATGTAAATAAAGAAAAGAGGAGGTGATGGAAATTGTGAAAAGATAGAGTATTAGCGTTGGAGAGTTCAAATGAAACGTAATGGAGTGTGAAATTAATATGTTGCTATGTGATTAAGTGTGAACTGAAGGAGTTGTATTTATATATATACTCAGTTATCTATTAATATGATGTGTTTAGCGAAGGGTGTGAAGTTAAGGATATATATATGGGGACGGATGCAGATTTGTCAAGTATTTGATATAAAGGCGTATTCTTGCTGCTTTAGTGTTCGGATTCAGGTTGAATCTTTTTACCTTTATAATTGTAAGTTTAATTTGGTTTATTTATATAGTTTGATTTATTTGTTAGATTAGTGAATTATACTCACACCAGAAATGGCTAACCCCTTAGTGTTTGGGGGGTTAGGGGAGTCCGAGGACGACCCTAGATCCCCTACTGTTACAGGTTCTCAGTGGTGCAGAGGTGAGGCGCAGATTGTAGGGTGAAGTTTAAATTTAAAATTTTTTGTACTAATTAGCTTTATGAATAGTTGAATTTATGATTTAAATTGTATTATGGGTGTATAAGCATGTATATGACGATGATGAGTATAGTGTGAGGTGGTATGGTATGTTTGTGACCCATACCCATCTCGTTGTGGAGTACCGGGCTCTGTGGTAGGTTTTACAAGGATTTTTCTAAAATTTTACCTCGTTTTTCAAAGAAATTTATAGTTTTTAATTGATATTTGACAATCCGTTATGAGTTTGGCCCCCACAGCATTATATTATATTGCCTGTGTGTATCTGCTCATTTTGGCCTGGGGAGCCCATGAAAATATTATGTGGATTGTGAGCTACGAAATTTTGAGCAGAATTCCGTAAGCTATCTGTGTTTCGGGGCAAAATTTACAGAGGAGACTGCCAAAATTTTCCCTGAAATATAACTTTCTTAGTTTATGTTTGAAGTGATATAGAAATTGAAAGAATTGAGTTTGGAGTCAAAAAAAAAATTTTTTTTGGGGGTGTTACGGTATTCATACCCTTCAATAAACTTGTCTTAAACTTATAGTATTCTTATCTTCAACTTATACACAATTGATTAATGTTTTATTTTAGCACTTATTCATGATTCACTTATTCATTTACAACTCAAAATAAAACAATAATTCCTTTCATGAACAAAGGATTCATCACTATAAATTCTATTAGCAATTTAAGCAATTCATATCTCAATTCATATTCAAGTTATTTCTTACTCAACAAAAGTGTTTGTTTACACAAAATAAATTCATAACTTGTTGCATATTTTTCCTTCTTTTCAAAAATAAGGATCATTTACTCCAATGATAATTTGGAATCAAAACTCATTTACTATTTCAAATCCCATCTCAAAATATACAAGAAAATTTTATAACTATCTCTAATAATTTCCATTTCATTTTATATGAATAATAAAGTTTTATTCTAAATCTTTTTCATATCAAAACCCGAATATATGAATAAAAACTCCAAAAATTTCAAAAATGTGGGTTCTGGGTTTCGAACCCAGAACCTGCCGACCACACCGCCAGCGCCCAAGCCCAAACCTACTAGCCACTAAGTCCGTTTGGACTTGGGTCAATAAACTACAACCGAAACCCCCTTATACACTTAGTGCAGGTTTGGAAATTAATTGAGTGAACCAAAATAAAATGTGACTATCAAGTTTCGAACCCAAGATCTCTTACAAGTAGTGCTCTGTGGTGCACTAACTAACCAGTAAGTCCAAGTGTGATTTCTGTTTAGGAGTTGTATTAATATAATTTTGTTCATACTGTTCCGTAATTGGTTCTTTTTCAAACAAAAACAAACTCGTTTATCCATTGATCCAATCTTTTAGGATATTGAAATAAACTTCTCTTTTGACTGAGATGAATTTTAAAACATCAACTGACAAGTTTCAATTCACTTTAAAATATATATATTTTTTCATTTTTAATTCATTATCCTTTTCATTTTTACATACTAATTTACATTTTCTCAAAACTCGAATTTAAGATTCATATTCATTAAAACTAGTTTATGTACTCCATTACTAATTAAAATTTGTAATAAAACCAAACGTGTCTCTCAATCAACCATGCATATCTCAAATAAAATTCTTTTATGAAAAATTTATATTTTCAACATAAGTCAACATAATTCATGGCAATAACTAAATTTGTTATTCTTTCTTTCTTCTTTCTTAATCATCATGACTATAAAGCATTTATTGAATATAACATTCTTCAACAAATTCTCATACAAATCACACATTCGACATGTAAATTTACATACAATCTAACATGATTCATAGTATTAATTCTTTAGTCAGAAATCTTCTTTTTAATTAACATGGTAGTAATTACTTACTTAATCTCAACAAGAACACTTTCATTCATGATATACTACATTAACATGGATTTTATTTACATGTTTCACAATCGAATTCAATTTATACTACTCATTTATAATTTTTAGCATGCATTCTCTACATTAGAAAGTAAGAAATCACCCACCTCTTATGAATAATGAAAATCACAATTGAAGAGACCTATTCTAGCTCCTAGCTCCAATTAGCACCTCCTTGTCCTTCTCCTCCTCCTAGCAAGCCTCCAAAGTACAAAGGTACTCTCTTTATCTCTTTCTTTTTCTCTCTAATTTTTTTTTAGTTTAGGTGTGACAAGAGAAAGAGAAATGAGGGTGTATTTATAGGTCAATGTGAGGGTTCAATTTGCATAATTCTCCTTATAATAAATTACTCTCTTAATTTCTCAACTCTTCAAAATCCTAACTCCTAAAACTCCCAACTCTTCATATTTCCACCCTTTCAAAAACTCACCCCCCCCCCCCCCTTCTCTCTCCATTAAGTCAAAACCGGCCACCCCCCCTATGCCTCTTCATTTCCACGTGCACGTGTTGTGCACTAGTGCACACACATGCACAATATTTAATACAATTTCTATAGTTCCAAAATGTGTATTAAAAGTTTTTACATATCATGTATGAGTCCATGCACAACTTTAAAATAGGATTTAATTAATGAGCTTTCTTTTTAATCAAATTAATTAAATATTCTAGTGGGCTCTCCTAATGGGCTAGAATCTCTTTTTAGGTCCATGGGTTTAACAAAAGACTAATTAAAAGTTATGCATGCTAAAATTAGTAAATGAGAGTAAGAAATAGAGATGAAATTTTTTTAGCACGTGCATCATACGTGCTGGAAAAATGCATTTTAAAATAAATTTAAAATGTGGGGTGTTACAACGCCTAAGAGATTACGTTCGACACTTCACCGCGAAGCCCGGTCTATTGCCTCCCTCAACCAATCTGTAGCATCTGCGGTATTTGGGCACAACGTCACTAACGCTGACCTTAAGGCGTCCCTTACCAAGAAGCCTCCTTGGGATTTCTCAGAACTCCTGCTTAAGAGTGAGAAGTACATCCGAGTGGAAGAGGCTCTCAACCCCCCTACTCTTGAGGAATCGTCTTTCGGGAACAAACAGAGGAATACGAGCAAACAAGGGTCCCAGAAATTCCAGAGCGACGACAATGGCCAACGCCGCCTAGCTCCTCGTTTTGAGAAGTTCACCATCCTCAATGCTAGTATATCAGCAGTTCTTATAGAGGTGGACAAGGAAGGGCGACTCCGCGCTCTCCCTAAAATGAATACCCCTGGCAAGAAAAGAAACATGGATAAGTGGTGCCGCTTTCACAGAGACCACAGCCACAACACGGATGATTGTCGGGCTCTTAAAGAGGAGATCGAAGAACTCATACAGTGGGGACACCTAGCCAAGTTCGTCCGAAGAGACGGGGCCGATCTTCCATCCCGAGGAGCCTACAAGCGAACAGAGAGGTCCGCCGAGTTCTAAGAATCCAAACCTGGGGCCGTCCTCCACCTTATCCATGGAGGTCCAATGGGGGGAGAACCAAACTCCTCCCAAGAGGCCCTCACCCTATCGTAGAAGTAGGTTTTTAGTTTTCAATAAGGCCGATGCTTGAGACACATCCAAAAGCATGTAATAATGGATCGCCCCATTGAAGTGGCCACTTAGTTTATTTCAATAAAACTTGGTTTTTCTTCTATTGAAAACTATTGCATTCGCCTCATTTCTATCTCTCTGAGTCACATTTACGACTCGCTAAATGGTAAGCTCAGAGTCCAGCTTGTCCTACAGGGCTGCTCCAACAACTTGCTAAGCTCAAAGACGAGTTTGGAGTCCAACACTTGGTTCAACGTTGCCTTAGCCGCTTGCAAACAAGCAAGTGCGGGGCAGATCACCATTCGGAATTACTCCTACAACTCGTTAACTTTCTTAACAACAAGTTCGGAGTCCAACAGTTGGTTCGACGTTGCTTTAAACGCTTGCAAACAAGCAAGTGCGGGGCAGCTCACCATTCGAAATTGCTCCCACAACTGTTGAACCTCTTCCCAACAAGTTCAGAGCTAAAACTCTCCCCTAGAGTTGCTACTCAAACTTGTCACCCAAACGGCTCTCCTAGAGCAAAGCTCTCTGCTCCGCACGCCTCCAGGGCGAACCTCTTCTTAACAAGTTCAGAGCTAAAATTCTCCCCTAGAGTTACTCATCAAACTTGTCTTCCAAACGGCTCTCTCCTAGAGCTAAGCTCTTCACTCCGCTCTCCTCCCGAGCGGCCTTCTTCTCAACAAGTTCAGAGCACAACTACTTCCCTAGAGTTACTCCTCAAACTCGTCCCCCAAACGGCTCTCTCCTAGAACCAAGCTCTTCGCTCCGCTCGCCTCCACGGCGGACCTCTTCCCAACAAGTTCAGAGTTAAAACTCTCTCCTAAAGTTGCTCCTCAAACTTGTCTCCCAAATGGCTCTCTCCTAGAACCTAGTGAAGCTCTTCACTCTGCTCGCCTCCACGGAGAACCTCTTCCCAACAAGTTCAGAGCTAAAACTCTCTCCTAGAGTTGCTCCTCAAACTTGTTTCCCAAATGACTCTCTTCTAGAGCCAAGCTCTCCGCTTCACTCGCCTCCTGGGCGGACCTCTTCTCAACAAGTTCAGAGCTAAAACTCTCCCCTAAAGTTGCTCCTCAAACTTGTCTCCCAAACGGCTCTCTCCTAGAGCCAAGCTCTCCACTCCGGTCGCCTCCAGGGCGGACATCTTCTCAACAAGTTCAGAGCTAAAACTCTTTCCTAGAGTTGCTCTTCAAACTTGACTCCCAAACGACTCTCTCCTAGAGCCAAGCTCTCCGCTCCGCTCGCCTCCAGGCGGACCTCTTCTCAACAAGTTCAGAGCTAAAACTCTCCCTTAGAGTTGCTCCTCAAACTTGTCGCCCAAACGGCTCTCTCCTAGAGCCAAGCTCTCCTCTCCGCTCGCCTCCAGGGCAAACCACTTCCCAACAAGTTCAGAGCTAAAATTCTCCCCTAGAGTTGCTCCTCAAACTTGTCTCCCAAACGGCTCTCCTAGAGCCAAGCTCTCCGCTCCGCTCGTCTCCAGGGAGGACCTCTTCTCAACAAGTTCAGAGCTAAAACTTTCCCCTAGAGTTGTTCCTCAAACTTGTCTCCCAAACGGCTCTCTCCTAGAGCCAAACTCTTCACTCCGCTTGCCTCCCGAGCAGCCTTCTTCTCAACGAGCTCAGAGCACAACTACTACCCTAGAGTTGCTCCTCAAACTCTTCCCCCAAATGGCTCTCTCCTAAAGCCAAGCTCTCCGCTTCGCTCGCCTCCAGGGCGGACCTCTTCCCAACAAGTTTAGAGCTAAAACTCTTTCCTAGAGTTGCTCCTCAAACTTGTCTCCCAAATGGCTCTCTCCTAGAGCCTAGTGAAGTTCTTCACTCTGCTTACCTCCACGGAGAATCTCTTCCCAACAAGTTCAGAGCTAAAAATTTCTCCTATAGTTGCTCCTTAAACTTGTCTCCCAAACGGCTCTCTCCTAGAGCAAAGCTCTCCGCTCCGCTCGCCTCCAGGGCGGACCTCTTCTCAACAAGTTCAGAGTTAAAACTCTCCCCTAAAGTTGCTCCTCAAACTTGTCTCCCAAACGGCTCTCTCCTAGAGCCAAGCTCTCCACTCCGCTCGCCTCCAGGGCGGACCTCTTCTCAACAAGTTCAGAGCTAAAACTCTTTCCTAGAGTTTCTCCTCAAACTTGTCTCCCAAACGACTTTCTCCTAGAGCCAATCTCTTTGCTCCGCTCGCCTACAGGGCAGACCTCTTCTCAACAAGTTTAGAGATAAAACTCTCTCCTATAGTTTCTCCTCAAACTTGTCTCCCAAACGGCTCTCTCCTAGAGCCAAGCTCTCCGCTCCGCTCGCCTCCAGGGCGGACCTCTTCTCAACAAGTTCAGAGCTAAAATTCTCCCCTAGAATTGCTCCTCAAATTTGTCTCCCAAACAGCTTTCTCCTAAAACCAAGCTCTCCGCTCTGTGCGCCTCTAGAGCGGACCTCTTCTCAACGAGTTCGGAGCATAACTCTCTGCTAGAGTTGCTCCTCAAACTTGTCTTCCAAATGGCTCTTTCCTAGAGCCTAATGATGCTCTTCACTCCACTTGCCTCCCGAGCGGCCTTCTTCTCAACGGGTTCGGTGCTCAACTCTCCCCTAGAGTTGCTCCTCAAACCCGCCTCCAAGAATGGATCTTCCCAAGAGTCATACAAAGCTCAACTCAACCGTTCACCAGACAGTGCCTATCGTTCGTCACGTTTGCCACGTTCGCCAGCACGCGCTGAACAGACGTGTTTTCAAATGAAAATGGGTAAAACACTGTTGCCCAGTCAACGGCTTAAGAGCCACGTGTTGCTCGCTTATTGTTCGCCACGTTCGCCAACATGCGCCGAACAAACGTGTTTCTGAACGAAAATGGGCAAAACACTGTCGACCAATCAACGGCTTAAGAGCCACGTGTTGCTTGACTATCATTCGCCATGTTCGCTAGCACGTGCCGAACAGACATGTTTCCGAACAAAAAATGGGCAAAACTCTGTTGACCAGTCAACGGCTTAAGAGCCACGTGTCGCTTGCCTATGGTTCGCCACGTTCGCTACGATTGCCAGCATGCGCCGAACAGATGCAGATCCGAACGAAAAATGAGAGAAAACTCTACCTCAAAGTCCACGCTCAAATCAAGATCGACGGATAAGATTCGCCAAACAAACAAACAAATAAAGAGGAAAAAGTGTTGAGGGGTTAACAGTCGGGTTTGAACCTGTTAGTGACACACACCTGTTACCCCTACTCCTTCTTCTCCTCTGAATTTCTCGCCAAAACCGAAAACCAAAGGGAAAACCCAACTCCAAGCTCCCTCTCCACTGTCGACCTCCACACCGAGCTCGACTTCTCCATCTCCTTCGTCAACATACAGAGCTCCACACGTCGAGCTCCTTCCCCGAATGACCTTCACCTTCTTTCGCCAAGCTCGCCGCACTCCAAGCTTCTCCACGTTCGCCTCTCCGAGCTTACCTCCGCACTTCCACCAGTGGCGCCAGGCTCCTCCATCTCCGAGCGCTAGGCTCCTCCATCTCGAGCACCCCCCATCGAAAAGCTCCTTCGCCGAACGCCATTACAGAGCTCCATCTCGCACTACAAGTTGCAACTGAGCTCCCCTCACCTTTGCCAAAGCTCCGCGAGCATCGAGCTCGTCTCCACAACCGAGCTTGAGCTCCTCACCAAGATCCATCGCCGTCGGGCTCCGCTCTCCACCTCATCGAACTCCAGCTGATCGCTCGACACGTTCGGCCTCGCCTCGTTCACCACACTCGCCCATCTCCTTCGACAGCTCTCCCCCTTCACCGCGTTCGGCCTCACCGCATTTGCCACACTTGCCCATCTCCTTCGACAGTTCTCCTACTTCGTCGCATTTGGCCTTGCCTTGTTTGCCGCACTCGCTGCCAATCCTATGTCGAAGCTCTAAGCTGACGTCGATGTCTCTCATCGCCATGAGCGTCGAGCCCCTACTCGTCGAGCTCTGGTGACTCGAAGAAGTCGAAGATGAAGAGAGAGGAAGAAGGGCGGGAGGAAGAAGAGAAAGAAAAAATAAAAAAATGGGTCAACAGGTCCGTTGACCGACACGTGTCGTCACGACGAGCATTTCGACACGCGTCGAACAGAGTAGGTCCCGAACAAAAAATGCGGGAAATTTTGTCTCCTCACGATGCGTGCTCCTTGATCTTGATCAACTCACAAGATTGCACCACATGTACATGTAAATTTTAATTAAGTTATTTAATTATTTAATTGAATTAATTATTAGAAAAATCCAAAAAATTATTTAAAAATCGAAAAAATTAATTTAAAATTCTAAAAATAATTATTAATTGGGAAAAATAATTTTAAATTATGAAAATAATAATTATTAAATTAGAATAATTAATTAAATTTTTCGATAATTAATTATTTAATTCGTAAATTGAATAAAAATTTCAAAAAAGTGATTAAAAATTGGAAAAAATTCATAAAAGTCTGGAAAAATCACAAAAAATCCAGAAAAATCTGAGAATAATTTTGAGCATTTTACTAGCTTAGATGGATACCGTTACACATCAAGCAAGGTCCAAACTCCCTTAAGAACTCTGATAAAATTTCGTACACCATTTGAACAACAAAACTACTCCTCAAAGGCTATTAAACTCAGTCTTCAGGAGTGGGGGGCTCGTGATATGGTTAAAAATAGAATTAAATCGAGACCATTCAAATCAGACATGAATCTTAAAGCTCTCAGGGGGTAAAACGGTAATTTCACTTACAAACGGGTCCGAAATGGAAACTGGATCTTTTTTCAAAGCCCAATAACTCATGAACGGATCTATTCTACTGGATACAGGTTCCAACCCGTTACAAACCAGTTTAGAAGGATAAAGAAGAATTCAGATTCATAATTATCTCTAAGAGGTGATTTTAACCACTTCTATCCATCCACACCGGAAAGTAGAGATTTTTTTCTTATCTCAAAACGGATCCCTAAGGCGACTATAAATACCCCTCTTCCCCCTCCGTGACAAGGTAATCAATATTTTTCTACATAAAGCTTTTTCATAATCTTCCTGATTACTGACAAGAGCGTCGGAGGGTGTGTTGCCAGGATCCACCCCGGTGTATCGCACTTTTTGCAGGTTCACGGCAACATCAAGAAACAAGTCAACACGTTGGTGAAGGTCAACAGGGTTGCCTTATTCGTTTTCTCAAGAATCCACAAATTCATCTGTTTGCTCCCACACCAAAATCAGTAGCAACACTATTCAAACATGAGCTACATCATTGTTGTTTTACTGTTTACAAGACTTTCATATACTGTATCATTTCGAAGACATGCCGTAGGCACGTGCCCATGGGCAAATTTAGTATATCTATATAATAAAACACAAGGCAATTTTAAAAAAAGCTATCAAGTGGCTCTCCTTCAATTGGAAAGAAATCAATGGTCCAGATTTATACTCACAAAAGATATTTTTCCGCCCATTACTGTAGCCATAGTAGTTGTTACTGTAGCCACAGTAGCTGTTACTGTAGCTACCGTAGCCACGTTCAGATTTATGCTTTATGTTGTGTGAAGTAGTTGATATTTGTTTGAGTTTTGAAATTAATTAACCTTTAATTCCTACTTTTAATTAATTAAGAAAAGACTAATTAAAATCACACTAATCTTAATTAAGAAAAACTTTAATTGATATGGTTTAAGTAGTCTTTCCTTAATTAATTAAAATTTATGGATTAAAAGTTAATTAGTTTCAATCTAATTAAGCTTAATTAACTCATCCCAAACATTAGAGATTAAATAAAATTAATTAATCCCTAATTTTGGATTAATTTTTCCCTAATTTTGGATTAATTTTATGCAAAACAAAAAATAAAAAAATATTTTAAATTACTTTTGTGACAGTATTACTACAACCAAAACAAAGCTAACATTTAATTATTGCTACATTAAACCTATATTCAACCAAAGCTACTTTTAAAAAATCAAATCCAAGAAATTGTTTTCCCTCTCTTCATATTTTTTACAACCAACCAAATCACCCATAATTGTTTTAGTATGTAATTATTTTACGACATTCTAATTATTTTTTATAACTTATCGTGTAGTCATGGTATTGCATATAAGTGTTGACCTATGTGATTTGTTAATCAAATAGGATTGCATATATTTTACTGTTTACAGTGTTTTTCATATATTGCATCGATGAAAAGCCGTGCCGTAGGCAAATGTCCACGGGTAAATCTAATATATATATATTTGAAGAACCGCTTGCCTTTTTTGTGTAATAACTGTCTGTTTATACTGTCTTCTTGAGGATGGAGACCCATATATATGCATACCCTATAAGGATTAATTTTCTATTGAACATATACATAATTAATCCCCAAATTTCCTTATCTTAAATACCTTTTAGATTAATATATGAGTAATGCTACGTCCACTACCAATTTCACTATATTTCTCTTCACTACCTTAGATGGTACACTCCAATAGGTAGGGAAAGATAGAGTAGGTGGGAGAACTCTCCAATAGGAGTATGTCACCTATGGTAGTGAACAAAATGGTAATGAAATTGGTAGTGGATGAAGCATTACTCTTAATATATTATTTAAATGTATTATCTTACTATTCTATATTGTTGATTCATAAGAGCATCTGTAGTCGTTATTGCCAAATTTTGCAAATTTGGCTTATAGCAAATAGCAAAAATAGCTTTCGCCGTAGTCGTTGTTAGCCAAAATTTGACCGGACGGTAAATTATCTTCCGTCCGATGTTATAAAAAAAATTTAATTAACAATGATAGTGACATTAAAAAAAATTAGAAAATCAAAAAAAAAAAAAAACCCACCAGCCTAGGACGGTGTATAATACATCGGCTGTGGATTTTTTAATAATTTTTTTAATTATGGGACGTTAGATTATCTACCGTCCCTAAAAAAAATTCTTAAAATGTTCAGATGGTGTATAATGTCCCCTCCCGTAATTTTTTTATAGAAAATATTGTGCGACTGTATATAATTTACCGTCTCTTCATTTTTTATTAAAAAAAATTCAGACGGTAAATTATACTTCGTCCGATCTTCAGACAAAATATAATGTATCGTCGAGCTATTTTTTCCATTCAGCCAATTCGTCAGTTCACTACTGTTACCCAAAAGCCAAATTTTGGTTAAATAACCAACGACTACAGCACCCCCTTCGAGTCAAATTTTACATATTTTGGCTATGGCTAAATAGCCAATGACTACAGATGCTCTAACATGCTTGAATAGGCCAAAGTCCAATTCATTTATTTCATAGTCACCTTCAGATCAACATCAGCATATCCAAGCGCAATGTTCGGAATTGGGCTTAAAAACATATATACATTCAAATTTTAGTGTTTGTCATCTAAACTTAAATGACAAATGTAAATAGTCATTTTAGATGATAATATAATTTCACCTAATGGGGTACTCGATCTATTTGTGGATTGGAAGACTCCCAATAACGAAAAAGTCTTTAAAAAACACAAAGGGTATCAAATTTTATGAGAACGTTGTAACTTTGTGTTTAATACAATAAAAAAATGGGTTTCTCTCTCTAGATTTCCTAGAGAGAGAAGCTCCCCAAAAAATCCAAAAACAAAAAGAACTCTAGATCAATAGAGAGCTTGGAGGGGGTGGCGGCCGGGATTTCGCTGCCCCCTCCCCAGTCGCCGTTCGATGTCCCTCCCCTTTCGCCCTTCACCCACCGCCATCTCCAGCCGCACCATATTCTCGCCGCACCGAAACCTGGCAGCCGCGACTTCGTTCCTCCTTTTCGAGCTATCCTCCCGCTACAAGCTAGATCTGATCTACTCCGAAGCCTGGTCGCCACGACTTCGAGCTACGCTGGCAACTCCGAAGCCAGGCCACCGATCTGCTCTGCTCTCCTCTCAGGGCGCTGAAGTCGTGGGCCTCTTGCCTGGGCGCCGAAATTCCACCACCGACCCAGATCTGATCCCCTTAGATCTGGACATCGGCGAGAGGGGCGCCACCCCCCCACGTCGCAGTCGGGGAGGTCGTTCCGCTGCCATAGTGTCGACGTCGCAGCTCCGGTGCTCCCACCGTCGAGCTACCATCCTTTATCGATTGATGTGTCAACGCCTTTGTTCTGGGTGGTGTGGAGGGTCTCATATGTTGTTTTGCACGATTGTGGAGCTTGGGCCCGAAGATGGGGTCCCTCCAGGATGTGCGCTCACTTGTCTCAACTTTCAGGGTACTTGTCTCAACTGTCGTGGAGCGACTATTTTACGCCAGAGTATCCTCCCGCGCCTGTTGTTGCGAACGCCATGGATCTGGAGCTCAAGTGTGTGAGGGCGGTGGTTCGGTATGGGGCCCGTTGGGGGTGATGGGGTGTGGGTTTGGGTATGGTTGGTCTGGAGTGTCCTATGATGTCGCCAGTGAAGTCCTCACAACGCTTACTATTAGGCTATTGAGCTTCCTCCAGCTTAGGTCACTGGCTCGTGACAGCATTGCCTCTTCCCTCAGATTGGGAGTATGAGTCGAGATAAGTCTGTGTGGTGAAAAATCGCTGGAGAGAGCTTGAGCATGAGAGAGGTGAAGGTATCATCTCCACGACTCTCTCCTAGAGCGTGGTGTTTGGTGGGGTGAGCGAGATAGTTGTTGGTGAGAAATCGCCTGAAAAAGCGCTATCGTGTGAGAGGTGAAGGTATCATCTTCACGGCTATCTCTTTGGTAGCGGTTGTGGGAGCTACTGGCACGTTTGTAGGATGAGTGGTAGAGATGGTGGGAGGGTGCGATCGCTGTGCATGTGTCGTGGGGTCAGTTTTCGATCTGCGGGGCTTGGGCCCATAGATGGGGTCCTCCCAGCGAGGTGAAGGCATGGATCGGCGGGTGATAAAATCCTGCCAGACTTGTCTCAGGTGGGTGTGCATGTGCCGTGGAGGTACTGTACGAAGCTAAACTGACGTACTTACAATTTTGCTGGACCGAGCTTGTTTGTCGGCACACCCTCCAGGGTTGTTGAAAGAATTTATTATTTGTACACCTCATATTGCTTTATTTATGTTTTATTTTCTGTCTGTAGTTTGTACTTTGGCCCAGTACTCTGGGTTTGTTTCGTTAAGCTCTTATTAATAAAACAGGGTGGCCAGATTCCATCTTTTCCCTAGAAAATAAAAATAAAAATACAACACATTGTATAATTGAAATCCATCCATTATGAGAGATACTTCTCTCTCTCTCTCTCTCTCTCTCTCTCTATATATATATATATACTAGTATCATGCACGTGCGATGCACGTGGGAGAAGAAGGAAAAAACAAAAAAAAAGAAAAATAATTTCCAAACTGATCCACTGTCGACAATATTTACCAAACTGATCCACTTTCGCACGTGCACGCGGAGGAAGAGGGAAAAAAGACAAAAAAGGAAAATAATTTCCAAACAGATCCATTTCGGAAAATATTTACCAAACTGGTCCACTTTCGAAAATATTTACCAAAGTGGGTCATTTTGTCAACACGTGCACTGCACGTGTTGACTTCAAAATGACAGCAATGACATATGACACTAACCCCTTCTCCCATTATAATAGTAGAGATCTATATATATTCAAAGGTTCTGGTCAAATGGTCCAATTTAAAACTATAGCTTTATTTAGCCAAACCCCACAAAAAATTAGAAAAAAAGAAAAAAAATAACTCTCTCTCTCTCTCTATATGTATATATATAGGTTCTGGTCAAATGGTCCAATTTAAAACTATAGCTTTATTTAGCCAAACCCCACAAAAAATTAGAAAAAAAGAAAAAAATAACTCTCTCTCTCTCTCTCTCTCTCTCTCTCTCTCTCTCTCTCTATATATATATATATATGTATATATATATATATATATATATATATATATATATATCAAATGGTCCAATTTAAAACTATAGCTTTATTTAGCCAAACCCCACAAAAAATTAGAAAAAAAGAAAAAAATAAGTCAAGTTCTCTTCACATTAACGTGCATCAATGTTAACGAGTAATTTATACGTGCGATGCACGTCTTAATAAATATATATTTTTTAAAATAAAAATTTTGACATGGTTTGGTCTCGAACTTGGAACCTCTTTTATATTCGTTATGCAAGGACAATGCACATCTTAATAATTTAAAAAAAAATACTTTGATGTAGTGAAGATTCAAACATAAAACATCATTCATATTAGTTATGTATGTGCGTCACATGTGTTTATAGATTTACAAATAACACTAATGCCTTCGTCCATTATAATATTAGAGATTAGAGATATAATTTTTAAAGTAAAAATTTCGACGTAGTCTGACCTTGAACCTAAGACATATTTTATATTAGTTATGCACGAATAATGCATATCTTAATTAAATAAAAATAAAAATAAAAACTCTCACATGATGAAGACTCAAACCCGAAATTATTTAATTTTAACTAATGTAATTGCAACTGAGCTAAGATCTACATTATAAAAATTATTTAATTTTATATACTCTCCACACACATGCCAATGTGTTTGAAGTTACTCAAACTAAATTTAAAATACAATTACTTTTACGATTTTTTACTATATACCCCTTTTCAAAACTATTTACAGAAGGGGGACATTTGTCAAACTAATTGTATTAGGGGATTCAACAACTAAACTCGTTTTCCAACGGCAAATTTAGTTATTTTGTGCTCGTTGTTGATATACACGGCGAGGTTTTTTTTTTCATTTTAAATTTATTTAGAAACTCGCCGTTCCCAACGATGAGTTTAGTTCAAAAATTTCAAACAAGACTCGCAGTTGGGAACGACGAGATGCTTTTTACTAAACTCATTATTCTCAACGACGAGTTTAATTTAAAAAATGATGTTTTTTTTTGAAAATTCACCAAGTCCAGTAGAGAGTTTTTTAGTTCACAATTTTCAAATAGACTCGCCGTTGGGAACAGCGAGATGCTTTACACTAGACTTGCTGTTCCCAACGACGAGTTTGTTTCAAAAAAAAATCGATGGATTTTTTTTCCCCAAAATTCACCATGTCCAACAGAGAGTTTTTTAGTTTAAAATTTTCAAACAAGACTCGTTGTTGGGAACGGCGAGGTGATTTACACTAGACTCGTTGATCCCAACCGCGAGTTTAGTTCCAAAAAAAAAAAAATCGATGAATTTCTTTTCCGAAAATTCACCAAGTCTAGCAGTTTACTCGCTGTTCCCAACAGCGAGTCTAACAAAAATAACGTCGTTGTTGGGAACGACGAGTCTTATTTGATAAATTTGAACTACACTCATTGTTGTGAACGACGAGCTTCACTAAAAAAATAAAACTAGGCCCGCCGTTCCCAATGGCGAGCACAAAATAACTAACCTCACTATTGGAAACGACGGATTTAGTTGTTGAGTCCTCCAACGCAATTAGTTGGGCAAGTGTTCTCTTTCTACAAATAGTTTCAAAAAATGACATATATTTAAAAAAAAATCTAAGCAGTCCACAAATCACACATAGGGGGATCCATCAATGAGGAGACATGTGATTCATCAGATATCAATTTAATATTCCTCCAAACTTATTCATAAGCGTACTTCAAAGGTACTTGGTACTTTAAAGATGACTTGTAATTTACAAGTGCGAAGCACGTCTTAATAAATTTATTTTTTAAAAAGTAAAAATTCAGATATAGTATGCGTTTGAACCAGAAACATTTTTTATATTAGTTATGTACATGCATTGCACACATTGGTAGATTTACAAATGACACTAAGGTCTTCTCCCATTATAACATTAGAGATTAGAGATGGTTAGATATGAAGAATTTGAATTCATTTTCTTGATTCTATTTATATTTTGCACATGTACATAATTGTAAATGATTTATGTTCTTTCCTATTTGGTTCTCTTGAACCAAGAAAATGTATGATGCAAATTCTATATGTAAGGAACATGATAAAGAAAAAACAATTTATTCTCTTCTCCTAAAAAAAAATCATACAAAAAAGTTACGTGGTATCAGTTCATTGACAAATTGTGCTTCTTGTATATCGTCATTAGCCATTTCCCCATCATTGGTGATGAGGAATGTTGACAACCCATTCTAGAGTATTCTCATTGATAATCCCAAGCACGCAATCTATAACAAGCTAAGTAAAGAAGAGATACCCCAAATCAATAAGTTAAGTGAAGAAGCTAAAGGTAACTCAATTTGTTTTCTTTCATAGCCTTGCATTCTTAATGGTTATTGACATTGGAGCAACTTGTCACATGATTTCCAACTCCACCAACCTTTCAACTTGTCATCTTTCACCTCATTCCTCTACAGTAACTCTTCCTGATGGTCATAATACTCAATAGGGCTTCCATCACATATAGAGAATCTTTCAAATTCACCTCCGATATTATACTCAATAGTGTGCTAGATGTTCTTCTTTTAAATTAATATTCTATATACATTCAAAAAACTTACTAATGATCTCAATTGCTCCGTGACATTTTTATGATTATTATGTTGTTCAAGATTGCTGGACAAAGAAGGTGATTGGAACGGGACACCAACATGATGGTCTCTATTGCTTTTTTTCATAAGAACATACCATTTGTAAACTACACATCGCTACTTTCCACCACCACATCGTCTACCCTATGCACAAGAACTTTGGTCATCCTTCATTAGATCAGTTTAATAGATTAAAATGTGATATTTCATTTTCAAATAAAGAATATTCCTTTCGTGACAGTTGTCATATGGCAAAACAAACTAGACTTTATTTTCTCTCTCGTTCTATTTGCACTAAGAGCATCCACAGTCGTTCAAGCCAATTTTTGGGTATATAGCAATTTAGAAATAGGAAAAAAGGAATGTTGCTGCAGTCGTTGGAAGCCAAAAAATAGCCGGACGGTAGATTATTATCCGTCCATTAAGAATGACGGAGTATAATCGTCCGTTCCAAAATTTTTTTTTTTTTTTTTTTATTGCACTAGAAGACAAAAAATAATTTTAAAAAAAAAAAAAAAATCAAGAAAAGGCCTGGGACGGTTGGTAATGTGCCGTCAATGTGTGGTGACGTGTACAAAAGTTGACTTGAGATTGGGTGGTTTTTACTTTTTTTTTTTTTTTTTTATTTTAAAAACCCAACAACGGTGAATTTTTTGCCGTTAATCTCATCAAAAGGCAGATAATATACCGTCGGTTGACCGGTATTTTTTTTTTTTTTTTTTTTAAAACAAACCTAACAACGGTGAATTATATGCCGTTAATCTCATGGCACGGCAGTTTTTTTACCGTCGGTTGACTGGGTTTTTTTTTTTTTTTTTTTTTTTTTTTTCTTTTTCAAAAGCTTCTAAATCATTTGGTTCAGTACTTTTGTACGGGACGGCATATAATCCTCCGTTAATTAGATCGGACGGGGTTTTATCTTCCGAAAGCTATATTTTCCATTCCGCCATATCGCCTGCTATATTTGGCAGCGCACTGTTCATCGTCAACCCAAATTTTGGGTATTTGGACGACGACTGCAGATCGTTTTTTTCCAAATTTTCCAAATTTTGGGTATTTAGCTCACGACTGTGGATGCTCTAATGCACCATTTGAGTTAATTCATTGTGATATTCGGGTAAGTTATCATACTCCATTGGTATATGGTGCTTGTTTTTTTTTTTCCTCAAATTTTTTGATGACTTCTCTAGATGTATTTGGGTATATCTTATGAAATTTAAAAGTGAAACCCAATCCATCATAAAATATTTTCTATTTTATATTAAAAATTATTCTCAAACACAAATTCGATTTGCTCGCACCAACAATGAATCTAACTGTTTCTCTGCCGAGACTAGATCTTTATTTAATGATTATGGCATAGTTCACCACCATCCTGTGTTGCCACATCTCAAAAAAATGACATTTTCGAACGCAAACATTGCGATCTTCATAAAATTGCTCATTCACTCTTATTCAATCTCGGTTGCCAATGTCATTTTGGGGGGATTGCATTTTAACAACTACCTACCTCATTAATCGTTAATCGCACACTCACTCCCTTCATTGACCCCTTTTAAAATATTTTTTTAAGAAAAAATAGAGTTTAGCCATCATGTTTCATTAATAAGGACTTAATAAAACAAACCTTGGATACTAGGCTCAAATACAAAAACTACAACGCAGGAAATAAAACATAATACCTCCAAGTGCATAGGAGGGTGTGAAAAATACAACAAAATTCTAACATATGAGAGCATCCAAACGAAAGCAACATGATACAAGAGGTCCCTACAACAACACCCTGTGGGGTGAGAAACCAGGTCATGACGCCCCGCATCAGTAAGTGGGACCAATCATCACCTCCTCGTCGTCGTACTCCTCCACCTCAATTATTATGGCGTTTCTTTCTTTTGGTCTTGCCGCCGCAACTGTGGTACAAAAGGAGATAAGATGCATAATATGAGTAAGATTACCATAAATACTATTACAAGTCCCATGAAGGTAAATCTATAAAGCCATAAAACTCAACTCATTGCGGAGATAGCGATATACCACGCTTCTTTCATCTCACATCTCTCACTAACGAATGTGGGTCCAATCCATAGGTTTTCACATACCTGTGGATATACTGATGTGCCAAGGGCTAATAGGACATCGCATAGAACGACCTTACTTCTAGAGAATTCTAAGAAAAGATGAGCTTTTGTTTTCGTGTGAGTGTTGCAGAAACTGCAGTTAGTAACAATGTGCGGTTACCTTTTAGGCAGGCCCTCTCTTGTCAAAATATCATCGTTGAGTACTAGCCAAAGGAAAACTCTTATTTTCAACGGTGTTTTGGCAAAGAATCGTTGACCATTTTGGACTACACCCTCTAAAGTGGATGCAGTTATATAGCGACATAAACGTGAAGGTGTCATTCTTCTCCAACCCCCATGTCTTCCGGCCTGGACCTTGAGCACATCTAATTTCCGATTGGTCAATGTAGGACTGTAAAGCCCCTAGTCTCAATTGGGATTCCTGACCGAGTCCCGATCTGAAGGAGGATCTCCAAGATCCACGCTTCCAAGTTTTGATAATTGAAAATGTTAGGTTAAGAAGCTTGTTCAAAAAGTTCACGGAATAACTGTCTCATAGAATGATCTCTGTACCACTTGTCCCACCAAAACCTGGTCAGCAAACCGTTGCCAAGGACGTGACACAGCTATGAAATGGGTCATAGGCTTTGGCTGCCTGTGTCCAAAATCAAGTCACTTTAGGGCCCAAGCGGAACCCAAATCTTTCAGTCTCCTTTCCTAAGAGATAAGAGTGGATAAAATCCTGCCAACCTTCCCCATTAGAGTGAAACACTTTCCACCGCCATTTTGCATTTGAGGGCTAAATTCATTTATCTCAGGTCAATGATACCAAGTCCACCCTGACACTTTTTCATGCATGCTTTGTCCCATCTGATAAGATGGTAGCCTCCTTTGTTTGCATATGCCCCTTTCCAGAGGAATCTCTTTCGAACCTGGTCAATCCTTTGAATGACCAATTTCTAGAATTCGAAAAATGATAAGTAATAAGTCGGGAGAATGGATAGTACCGAGTTGATGAAGGTCACTCTACCTCCTAATGATAGAGACTTACCTTTCCAACCAACTAGTTTGGATTCAACTCGGTCGATAATCGGCAACCAATCCATTTTCTTAAGTTTTCCTGGGCGGAGAGGGATGCCCAAGTACTTAATAGGGAAGTTATCAAGCTTACAATTCAGCTCTTTCAAAATGTTATTCAACAAAAAATCCTCATATAATCATTTACGAGTTTTTGGTTATCTTTGCTACTCTTTTACTAGTCCTATTCAACATGATAAATTTGCACCTCGCACGCGTCGTTGTACTTTTGTTGCTTATCCATATGGTCAAAAAGCATACAACTTTATGATTCAAATATTAATTCATTTTTCACCAGTTGTGATGTTCTTTTTCTATATATATATATATATATATATATATATATATAGAGAGAGAGAGAGAGAGAGAGAGAGAGAGAGAGAGAGAGAGAGAGAGAGAGAGAGAGAGAGAGTTGTTCCATTGCAAACGGGACTGTTTGCACTGACCAATTGCAAATGGCTATCTGAGCCGTTGGATCGCTATCGATCTGATCGGCTCAGATCGATCCCGCCCAAACTCCCCTCCTCTCACTTAAGTGTTGAGGGGGTAGAATGGGTATTTTACCCCATTATACCCCTTCAACACTTAACTCTTTATCACACTTACTCTATCGACGGGCTAAGTTGTATTTTTTTATATAAAAAAAAACTTAACGTTGTACGAGAAAGAGAGTAAGGGTGATAAAGATAAGTTATATTTTTTGTCAAAATATAAACCTTAGCCCGTCGTTGACAATGACAGGCTAAGGTAAAGTAAGAATTTTTTTCTTTAAGTGTAACATCTCTCTCGCTCTTTCCTTACTCTATCTCTCTTCTTCCCTGATCTCAAACCCTAACACTTTGTCTTCGAAACCCCAAACATGTTGATCTCTCACTCTTCTCTCTCTCTCTCTCTCTCTCTCTCTCTCTCTCTCTCTCTCTCTCTCTCTATCTATCTTTTCTGAAGCATCCCTCGAAACCCAAAGAAATCCTAACCCCAACGGTCTCCCAAACTTCTCTGCCGCAGCCGTCGTCTACTACTACTGCTGCTCCGTTCTCAGAGACAAATTCTCTCACTCCCAATCTTAATTCACAAACTTTGACCCCCCCTTCTAATATTCGGAACTCCTCCTCATCCAATCTTTGAATACAAATTGGGAAGTGGAAACTCTAGTTCGGAGACAACACCTACATTCGGAAAATTCGGAGTTGTGCAAGGTATTGACTAAATCTTCGGCTTTGTAGTTTTATTTATTTATTCTTTTTTTAATGTTTTCTAATTACTTGAAATGATTATTGTCTTGCTTAATTTTGTAGATGTAGTAGTCTGTATGTAGTTATTTGATGAGTTTAGACGGTAAAATTGTAGACATAGTTGTTCGCTCAAATTGAAGATTGAACCATATTTTCTATTGTTAGATTTTAGTAAAACCGCATAAACGGTAAAAAAAAATAATTCTAAAACTTTGCAGGTGAGTCGGAATCATGACACAAGCTAACGCAACTTCTAAGAGTGAGTTACGACTCACGGTCTACAAGATACGGCCGTGTATCACTTTTGATCAAGAAAAACCAAAATAAAGCGATACATGGTCGTATCTCGCAAACCGTGAGTCAAAACTTAACTCTAGAAGTTGCATTGGATTGCGTTACGTGAGTCCGACCAACTCGCAAAGTTTTGTATTTTTGGGATGCCGTTACGTGAGTCCGAACAACAATTATAACTTCAAACAATTTGCGTACGATTACGTGAGAAAACCGCACAAACAGCATCTAAATATTACGAAACTTTGTGATTTGATCGGACTCACCCCACACAACCAACGCAACTTGTATAAATGAGTTTCAACTCATGCTTTGCAAGATACGGCTGTGTAATGTTTCCATTCTTATTCGTGAATCAAAGCGATACACAACTGTATCTTACAAACTATGAGTCAAAACTCAATTCTACAAGTTGTGTTGTTTTGTGTGGGGTTATCCCTACCCAATAGCAAATTCTCAGAATTTTTCGTTTCTGTTTGTATGGTTTTATATATTTACGTACCAAAAACAACTAAAACAACTATTTTTTGATAATTTGAGTATGTAAACATAGAAAACCTCACAAACGAGAACAAAAAAATATGAAACTATGAGAGTAGTTCGGGATTACCCGACACAAGGCAATGCAACTTGTAGAAGTTAGTTTTGGCTCACGGTTTGCAAGATACGGCCGTGTATCGCTTTATTTTGGATTTTCTTGAAATAAAGCGATATACGGTCGTATCTTGCAATCTGTGAGTCAAAACTCAATTATACAAGTTGCGTTGGCTTGTGTGGGGTGACCCAACCTACTCGCAAATTTAAAAAAAATTTCATTTCCGTTTGTGCTATTTTATACGTTTTCATAACAGAAATAACTAAAACAACTATTTTTTGATTATTTGAGTAGTGAACATAGAAAACCTAAAAAATGGCAACCAAAAATTACGAAACTTTGCGAGTAGGTCAGGCTTACCCCACACAAGCCAACACAACTTCTAGAATTGAGTTTCGACTCACGGTTTGCAACATACGGTCGTGTATCGCTTTATTTTGGATTTTCTTGAATAAAGCGATACTCGGTCGTATCTCGCAAACCGTGAGTCAAAACTCAATTATACAAGTTGCATTGGCTTATGTAGGGTGAGCCCGACCCACTCGCATAGTTTGAAATTTTTGTTGTCGTTTGTGCGGTTCTCCACATTTTTGCTTTGTTTATTGTTGATAGAGAAATGGCTAAAATACTTATCAATTAACCTTATGTTTATTATTGATAGAAAAAATGCCTAGAATGAGGTGAGCGAGAAGCCCTTCTGGTAGTGCTAGTGGCGAACCATTTATAGATGTAAGAATGATTATTATTATTAGTTTAAATACGAATATGTAACATTGTATCAATAATAACAAAATTTGTATTTGTTCGTGTAGGTTGGTGGTCGTCATTCTTCATCCGCCGAGGCCGGTCCGTCGTCTTCAGTTGGACTTACACCTCCTGAACCGGTGGATTCAAGCGGACTTGCGTTGCAATCCATATAGATCCCAAGCCGTGTGGGATGGGTCCGCAAAGAAGTGTATCTTTCGGAAGCACGTGGCTCTTTCCATGGACCCCCGTATTGCTCTGTACTTGGTCCAAGCCAGTTTTTACGAAGCTTGATTTATGGAAGGTGTGAAGCTTGATCGTCATTTACTTACAACTCTTGTGGAACGATGGAGGCCTGAGACCCACACATTACACATACCAGTACAAAAGATGACTGTCACTCTTCAACATGTAGCAATGATTACTAGGCTTCTTATAGATGGGGGGGCCGTAACGAGGAACATGAACTTCGACCAAGTGAAAGTTATACTTGATTACCTCGGTATCGATTATGAGGTGACATTGGATGCAAGGAAAGAGGAAATTGAAGCTGAAATTTTAAAAGATATTCCATCAGATCTTGATGTAGATGTCATAGAGCAAGTTGTAGAGCAAGCTAAAAGTGAAGTCGAATAAGCTTTTTGGAATGAAGTATTCGAGGGTAAATCACTCCGACTTTCATGGTTGAAATACAACTTTGACGATTATTTGAAGGATGATTTGGATGAAGAAAGTCGGAGTGATTTAGAAAGTCGAAGTAATTTGAAGGATGATTTGGGTAAATCACTCCGACTTTCACGGCTTCTTCATCCAGTACTATGCACGTGCATATATATTTAGTTTGATGGGAAGTGTGCACTTCCCAAACTCCTCTGGTGCGAGCGTGCCACTCATGTATTTACGGTTGGTAGGAAACTTCAGTATGGCCGACTGTTACAGTTGGGCGAGTGCAATTTTAGCGTCATTGTATAGGAACTTGTGCGCTTGTGCATTGGGTTCCGTACATATGGGTGGGCCAATGGTTTTGTTGCAAATTTGGAGTTGGGAGCGCACCCACATCGGTCATCCCCGTATTATTGAGGCAACATCGAATTGGTTGGCTGAAGCACTAGATGCAAGGATCTTGCCTCCTTTAGAAGTGTATTGGGCAGGGCGACACACATGGGTCAGTAACCCGCGTACATCTCTTGTGTGCTACAAAGATGAGTTGGATGCTTTGCGCGATGAGTTCATCAATTGGGTTTCATACACCCCGATAGGTTGCAACAAGTTCCACTAGTGTGTTTGGCTAGCGAGCTTTGGTTAAAGACTGCCCCACTCGTCAACTTCTCTGTTGTGGAGTTCCAATATCTTGATAGAGTAATGTGGTAATTCAGATATTAGCAGAAGATTTCTGAAGCTCGCTCGTACGACAAAAAATTGCACGAGGTGAAAGGAACATGTCACATGCCCAATTTTGACTGGAAGGATTTTCATCGGGTACATGTGGTAAATTGGAATACCTTACGACATCAGATGAGACCCAATATGTCGTATGCTGCTATATCTTACGATGGCTCATTCGAAGTAGTGTATATGAC
Source organism: Hemerocallis citrina (assembly GCA_017893485.1). Taxonomy (NCBI): domain Eukaryota; kingdom Viridiplantae; phylum Streptophyta; class Magnoliopsida; order Asparagales; family Asphodelaceae; genus Hemerocallis; species Hemerocallis citrina. The sequence goes on from CM030362.1 coordinate 139,433,446, forward strand.
GTGGTACAAGTGCATTACCAGATTGTATGTATCTCCGCATACCGTTGTACCAGCTAGAGTCCAGATACTGATTCCCACAACCGAGGAGGAACCACCACCGGCATATTCCTCTTCGCAACTAATGTATTAATTAGAAGGTGTCAATGTATCGAAACATGGTTAGTCGAACTTTATGCATGTGTTGTTATGTGGACACTTAATATTTATATAGATTATGTTGTTTGCAATGTTGTTTAATTTATATATTTCAACTTATTGTAGACTGAAAATGCATGGGACGCAGTTAAGATAGTTGCTCGTATGTTGAAAAGTACGGTACCCGAAAACATGAAGGAGATAATGCAGGAGTTCCTTAAACCATGCCACTGCACTCTTGAAGATGTAGGTGAACGGGCCAAACTTGATTCGTACTTAAAAGCTAACGTGAGTAGTTCTCAGCGAAAGAGCGTGACAAAGGGAGGAATTCATATCGTTGAGCCACAACAACCGCAACAACAAGAACCGGTGGATGTAGGTGAAGAGGAGCGATTGTCGGATGAACCCTTATCCCCTGAGACACAAGTTAGACGCCGAAATCCCCAACAGAAAGGAACAAACCGGATCAGTATAGACCAAGTGGACGCAAACCGCGTGGTCGGAAGAGGTAGTAGCTAATACACATTCTTTATTATTAGTTTTGTATTCGGTTTATGGTTTCATTCCTTAAATGACAAATAAATCTTCTTTTCTACCTTTATCAATTTTTTAGATGAATTGAAGGGCATGCGAGGAAGTCGGCTACGTATGTAATTGTTTTAATGCACTTGAATTGAATGTACTGATCCAGTTTATGTACTAATTTGATAAATATGTAAGTTAGGTTTGTATATTTATGTTCGATTTTGTTTATTATAGTTTATGTATGAAAGTTTTATCATGAGTTATTGTTTTTGTTATCGGATGAGATTGATGATTGCTGTGATAATTGCTGATGTTGCTTTGAATTATCAAATTGGTGTATGTGTGAACTACGAAATGTGAGATTTTAGTGTATGTTATTGTATGTTGTTTCTTGAGGTTTATATATAGATATTTTATTTTCGGTGTAGATTGTGATTTGTGTTAATGTTTGCGTGATTTATTGTTGCTGTTATCGCCGATGGAATTTGAATGCAGCATTGTGTGCAGATTTGGAGTTGGGGTTTTTGTATGCAGTAGTATGCTACTGTGAATTTTGTTTGTTCTAGTATGATTACTCAACCTAATCCATCATTGGCGATTACGGGTTAAGAGAGCGTAATCCATCATCTCCAATGACGAGTTAAGCTGAATGATTTTGACAGAGTAATAGATAACATTCAGAAGATGCTATGTTTAAACCATTCAACCTAACTCGTCATTGTTCATGACGCATTAAGTGAGCTTCAATGACGGGTAGGTTGAATGATTTTGATAGAGCTAACATTCAAAAGACGCGTTAAGTGAACTTGGCCCCTTTTTTTTACACATGAACTTTTCATGTGAATAGATGTGTATTTACAATTTTTTACATTTATACAAGTCGAAAGGATAACTGTTGCCCGTGAAATCATCTTGATCCAACATAACTCTGTGCATAAAAGAAAGTACATGTTGTCTGAAGCTAAAAAAAAAATATTTACAAAAAAAAAACTATAAAATTTCCATAAATATTGAGGTCTCCATAAAACATTTTGCTTTTAAAAAAATGCACATGGAATTTTTCATCGTTCTCCATATGAATTGATTTTAGTTTACATGTTAGAGGTTTAGAGGGCTATGGAGGTTAGGGTTAGAGGGTCAGAGGGCTTGGGTTATAGCTAGGGTTAGAGGGTTCAAGTTATTGTTAGGGTCATGATCTAACAATATATTCACTTTTTTTTTCCTTTTTTTAAATCTATAAAAAATTATTAATTCATTTTATTGTTAATTCTTTATGCTTTTCGAATTTAAAAGTGAAAAGTTCTCAATAGGATGTTGGATTTGAGCTATGGAGGATTTCAATTCGAAAAAATAATTACATTTCAATCTTTTCATAAATACCACCTCTCACCTCCACTTCCACCTTAAAAAAAAAAAAAACAAAAAACCTTAGATATTTCTCTTTGAAATCTTCAACCTAACACATCATTGCCGATGACGGGTTAAGTGAGCTTAACACGGACGAGTTAAGTTGGAAATTTTAAGAATTGGACTTTTTTTTTGGTTGGGGGGGGGGGGGGGGGGGGGGGGGGGTTAATCGATAGTGTGGCTTTGTAGTTTTTTTTAGGTTTTTATCACACCGTCTGGTAAAATAGGTGCTGGATTTTCTGAACCCACAGTTACGAATTGTGGGGAGTCTCAAAGAAATACAATTTTTAAAAAAAAGTAGGTCAAATTATTAATCAAAATATTTTACAATTATGTAGCTAAATTTTATAGTTCAAATAAACAATAAGGGCCATCACTACTCCCATTTTCTGGTTAGTCTCATGTTCCTCTTCATTATCCTCCTTATACTTCACGTACACTAATGCAGTTTATTTTAAACCCTTTAAATTATTCCCCCCCCCCCCCCCACCCCCCCCCCCCCCCCCCCTCTCCCCCCAAAAAAAAAAATTAGGGTGCGTTTGTTTTGATATTTTGAATAGAGTATTCTGAATTGAGTATTCTGAATAGAGTATTCTGAATAGAGTTATTCTGAATATGAGCCAAAAAGCTGTTTGTTTAGCCTATATTCTGAATATTGATATTCTGAAAGCTGTTTATCTGAAAAAGAGAGTTTAGAAGCTGTTCGGTTATATTTCTAGCTGAAAACTGTATTCTGAAAGCTGTTTTTCTGAAAATGAGTGTTTAAAAGCTGTTCGGTTATATTTCTAGCTGAAAACAGTTATCTGAAAGCTGTTTTTCTGAAAAAGAGAGTTTAAAAGCTGTTCGGTTATATTTCTAGCTGAAAACTGTTATCTGAAAGCTGTTTTTTCTGAAAAAGAGTGTTTAAAAGCTGTTCGGTTATATTTCTAGCTGAAAACTGTTATCTGAAAGCTGTTTTTCTGAAAAAGAGAGTTTAAAAGCTGTTCGGTTATATTTCTAGCTGAAAACTGTTATCTGAAAGCTGTTTTTCTGAAAAAGAGTGTTTAAAAGCTGTTCGGTTATATTTTTAGCTAAAAACTATTATCTTAAAGCTGTTTTTCTGAAAAAGAGTGTTTAAAAGCTGTTCGGTTATATTTCTAACTGAAAACTGTTATCTGAAAGCTGTTTTTCTGAAAAAGAGTGTTTAAAAGCTGTTCGGTTATATTTTTAGCTGAAAACTATTATCTGAAAGCTGTTTTTCTGAAAAAGAGAGTTTAAAAGCTGTTCTGCTATATTTCTGACAATTTTGAATATCAATTTGAATATCAATTTTTAATAATATATAATAATAATAATATATATAATAATAATAATATATATAATAATAATAATAATAATAATAATAATAATAATAGTATATATAATAATAATAATAATATATATAATAATAATAATATATATATATAATAATAATAATAATAATAATAATAATAATAATAATAATATATATAATAATAATAATAATAATAATAATAATAATAATAATAATAATAATAATAATAATAATAATAATAATAATAATAATAATAATAATATATATAATAATAATAATAATAATAATAATAATAATAATAATAATAATAATAATAATAATAATAATAATAATATATATAATAATAATAATAATAATAATAATAATAATAATAATAATAATAATAATAATAATAATAATAATAATAATAATAATAATAATAATAATAATAATAATAATAATAATAATAATAATAATAATAATAATAATAATAATAATAATAATAATAATAATAATAATAATAATAATAATAATAATAATAATAATAATAATAATAATAATAATAATAATAATATATATAATAATAATAATATATATAATAATAATAATAATATATATATATAATAATAATAATAATAATAATAATAATATATAATAATAATAATAATAATAATAATAATAATAATAATAATAATAATAATAACAATAATAATAATAATAATATATATAATAATAATAATAATATATATAATAATAATAATATATATAATATATATAATAATAATAATAATAATAATAATAATAATAATAATAATAATAATAATAATAATATATATAATAATAATAATAATAATAATAACAACAACAACAATAATAATAATAATAATAATAATATATATAATAATATATATAATAATAATAATAATAATATATATAATAATAATAATAATAATAATAATAATAATAATAATATATAATAATAATAATAATAATAATATATATAATAATAATAATAATAATAATAATAATAATATATAATAATAATAATAATATATATATATATATATATATAATAATATATATAATAATAATAATATATATAATATATATAATAATAATAATATATATAATATATATAATAATAATAATAATAATAATAATAATAATATTTATAATAATAATAATAATAATAATAATAATAATAATAATATATATAATAATAATAATATATATAATATATATAATAATAATAATATATATAATATATAATATATATAATAATAATAATAATAATAATAATAATAATAATAATAATAATAATAATAATAATAATAATTATAATAATAATAATAATAATAATAATTATTATTATTATAAAAATAATAATAATAATAATAATAATAATAATAATAATAATAATAATAATAATAATAATAATAATAATAATAATAATAATAATAATAATAATAATAATAATAATAATATATAATAATAATAATATATAATAATATATAATAATGATAATAATAATAATAATAATAATAATAATAATAATAATAATAATAATAATAATAATAATAATAATAATAATAATAATAATAATAATAATAATAATAATAATAATAATAATAATAATAATAATAATAATAATAATAATAATATATAATAATAATAATAATAATAATAATAATAATAATAATAATAATAATAATAATATATAATAATAATAATAATAATAATAACAATAATAAAAATAATAATAATAATAATAATAATAATAATAATAATAATATATATATATATATATATATATATATATATATATATATATATATATATATATATATATATATATATATATATATATATATATATATATATATATATATATATATATATATATATATATATATATATATATATATATATATATATATATATATATATATATATATATATATATATATATATATATATATATATATATATATATATATATATATATATAATAATAATAATAATAATAATAATAATAATAATAATAATAATAATAATAATAATAATAATAATAATAATGATAATAATATATATATATATAATAATAATAATAATAATAATAATAATAATAATAATAATATATATAATAATAATAATAATAATAATAATAATAATAATAATAATAATAATAATAATAATAATATTCTGAATAGAGAGTAAAGGAGGTGTGAGAAGAGAGTAAAGGAGGTGTTTTGAAAAAGATGGGGTATGAGTATTCTGAATAGAGATTGGGAATATGGCTTAAAACAAACGCCAACTCAGAATAGAGTATTCTGAATACTCTATCCTGAGTTGTAAAACAAACGGACCCTTAGTGTTTTGTTTATGTAGTAACCCTACCCTTAACCCTATAGTTTTTTATGTTATTTATTTTAAAATTTTGTAATTGTAATGTAGCTCGGGTTAAATTTTTGTAATTGTAATGCAACTCGGGTTATATTTTTGTAATTGTAATGTAGCTCGTATTTCCAGTAAAGTTAGAGTATGTGGGAGAAAAAACAAATACAAATAATTCAAATTACCATCAACAAAAAAATATATTAAGAAAAACCCTAAATTGCCCCCTCCCCCCCAACAAAAAAAAGATGAAGTATACTGGAAAAAGTGAAAAAAGTGAAACATAAACTCTGGAAAAACCGTTCAACTTAACCCGTTATTGGTGATAACGGGTTAAGTGAGCTTAACCCATCATCGTCAACAACGGGTTAAGTTGGAAAATTTTGGCAGAACTTAATCTTCTGATGTTGAATTTGTACAAATTTTCATCCATAAAAATGAAATACTCTGATAAAACCGTTCAACCTAACATGTTATTGGTGATAACGGGTAAGTGAGCTTAATCTATCATCATCAACAACGGGTTAAGTTGGAAGATTTTTGCAGAACTTAATCTTCAGAAGTTGAATTTGAAAAATTTTTATCCACAAAAATTAAAATACTCGGGTAAAACCATTCAACCTAACTCGTTATTGGTGATAACAGGTTAAGTTGACAAAAACTAAAAAAACAGAGAACACACACAACAGCTGTTAGCTGCACACATACACAAAGTTCTCAAATTTCAGCATATATATACATTCTCAAAGCAATTACAGCAACAACATTCTCATCTCATTCACATTACCATTCTCATCCATCCATCCCATTCTCATCCCATTCATCTTCAAAAATAGCAACAATATATTATACAAATTTGCAATTACATACACACAAATATAATTATAACTTCAATTACAATCCCCAGCCCTTAACCGTTCTAGAAATGCATTTACAAGAGCATATATATATATATATATATATATATATATATATATATATATATACATTAAGAAATTTAAAACTTTATGAAGAGAAATGCCCTCCTTCAACACGATCATGTTCCAATCAAAACCTACCAAAAAAACTTGAACAAATTCATAAATTTCTTATCATCAAATGAAATTAGTAATAAAGGTCTCGAAGTTAAATTTCACATTCATAATAAGAAATTTACTTCAGCACGAATCTTCACATTCTTCGCCATCACTCTTTTCACCGCTTGGATCTTCTTCATATGTTTTGGACCCGTTAAATAAATGAGGAGAATAAGTTAGCCAACAAAAACAAGTCAAGTTTGAGCCCCTCAAAATATTATAAACTAAAAGCAGATATATTACGTAGCCAAATTGTTTGTAAAAATTCTTGAATCGTGTAGTACGACACGAAGGTATGTCCTGCACCGTTTAGTTTTTTTGTATTTTTGCTCTTTTATCAGCTTCAATATCTTCCTTCTAGACATTCCCTTTGTAATGCATTGTCGAGAATCCCACACCGGTGCATGTGCATGTCCACCACTCTCAGGTTGTGCACTACCTTGGTGATGTGCGCTAATTCCAAGTTGCATGTGAGAAATGTCTTCAATGCCCTTAAGCATGTGGTCGAGCATGTACTTATAAGTTTCTTTGGAAGAATAACTAAGATTAACCAACTGTCTTGAGTGATGACTCAATTCACAATATCGAGAGGCAAAATTATCGTCAATACTATTGGAAACGGATGTATAGCTTCTTCTCAACTAATCTCGGGGCCATCGTCTAGAAATATATTGCTTCAGTAGTACGGTGTGATTGGTGAACCGAAGAACCGCCAAAATATGTTTGCATGGAATGCCTACGAATTCATAGAAGCAACAAGGATATTTAGCCATTTCACGGAGTTTGCAAAAAAAAAAAAAAAATCACCCTCCCCGATTCTGAATTTTCACAAAGTGTCACAGAGAAAGTTGAACTATCCGGTGTTTCCACATCGGCAATGAAACTCAAATTAAATAATAAGCTTTTTTGCACTTCTTTTTTGAATTTGTAGAAAATCTTAAATATGTATGTTCGTGCCATTTGTTCCTTCATAGCCCATTCGGTCTTCAATTTTGGTCTCACCTCACGATTATGATGAGTTTCTTTAAGTTCATCGTGTTTTTGTTTTACTAAGACTCGGTCGAAGATGACGAAAAATTCATGTAAGGAGTGCTTGTTATGGGTATGTTGCTTCAAAGATGAATGCAGAGACTCACTCTACTAAACATGTCGGTCCAAAATGACTCTCTTGCATAGACGGGGGCTCATTTCTCACGAATTTCAAATTTATCGTTCAACAATTTGTTATTCTCAACTTTGTATTGTGAAAGCAATAGATTTATATTTCTCTTCAAAATTATTTTTATATTCTTCCGTATAGATGATACTCTTCAAAGCATTCCTAAACTCATCGATATTATTTGACATATGCACCTCCTACTGTAACTTATCCAAAATATGCCAAATGCAATATCTATGCTTAGCCACAAGGAAAATTTTCTTCAATGCAACACCGATTCCACGATCCTCATCCGATACGATGCCGATCGGTTCACGTACCATTACTCCTCGTCATTTTTCAAAGAATCACTCAAATGAAGATGCGTTCTCATTTGAAATGAACCCACAGCCTATGAACGTTGATTGCCAATGATGGTTGACTCCAATAAATGGTACGAATAGTATTTTGTATTGGTTCGTGTTGTAGGTGGCATCAAAGCAAACTACATCCCCGAATACTTCTACATTTTTCCATGCCCCGATAATTCCGGAGATCAATCTCTATCCACAGATAATTCCGGAGACTATTTCACTCACACCAGGGAATCTTCGAGAATACCCCACACCGCAAGCTATGGCACCTCATCACACGAATACCACATGAGCGTCGCCTCGACCCCGATAATTCCGGAGATCAATCCCACACCACAGGTAATTCCGGAGACTATTTCTCTCACACCTAGATAATTTCGGGGATTATCTCATACCGCAAGGCATACTGAGGTCCATAACCCATGTTCTCGTTCATCATATCACCACTAGTGCCTGTCCTTATCATTTAGCTTATTTAATTTCTTTACGAATCTCCTAGAGTTGGTGTACCCCACCGGACTTAACTCAACAACTAATCAACTAAAATGCCTCAACAGGCCCAAACATAAATATCTCAACTGCCGGTATATTAGGGTCATACACACCCTCTAGAGACTCACACCCAAATATCCAAACCAATCTTCCAACATAAATTGCTCAGTTAAACCACTTGAAAACATATGTTCAGTAGAAGATAAAGTATAGAATAGTAAGTTATAGATTCAAAACATTTAGAGAATGAATCATTTAAAAAAACATTCAAAGATACAAAGATACATCAGTATCAGTCGACTATTGACAAGCGTCAGTCGACTCTCCAGAGAGAAAATCCAATAGCTTTGAGAAAATAATTCTAAGTATTATAAGTCGACTATAAAAGCCATTGGTCGACCGTCCAGAGCGAAAAATCCAATAACTTTGAGAAAATAATTCCAAGTAGTATCAGTTGATTGTCCAGAACGAAATTTCAAGAAAACTAGATAACAAAGCAGCCAGGTCGCGACGGTCGACTGTAAAGTCACACCGGTCGACTGTCGACCTGCAGACTGCAGATTTTTGGTTGTGCACATTTCAACCGATACGTAGTTTTACTTTATGAAAACGATTTCTACAAAAAGCATATTTCTTATATGATCAAATACAACTTGTAGGATATATAATAGTCCATAAAAACTAAATCAAAACTACTTGAATTTATATAATTTCTTTCAATCAAACATGATTTGTGCATATAATAAAAATAGAGTTTCTTAAAAATCAATTGTTCATTGAAATAGCTTCATATTCTGATCCAAACCATATCAATACCAAAATTTCAAAAATCCCCAATTTGGATGTATTTCCTCAAACTCAACTAAATTCCAAATTTCGATTCTCAAGACACGATCTCTTGATTCATAAACTCTTCCTCCATATTTCTCAAAACCGATTCACCATTATAACTCACAAACATAATCAATTTATTACATTACCATATCAAGTTTCATTCAACCAAAACTCAAAAGTGATAAAAGTCTCATCTTTATTAGATTTATGCATGAAATCCACCATATTCAATCAATTCAACATTAAACCAAAAGAAATAGCCTACCCATGATCTCCAATAGGTTATTCATCAACCTCGAATTACCCACATGCAATTTTACCCATAAACAACTAGGGTTTCATAAGATCAGATTTTAATTTATCAATTCATCCAATTCATTATATATATATATATATATTCATACCAAACCCTAACATGCTTTCTAGTAGATGAACTACCACATACAACATTCCAAGAACAAAACAAAACAACTTATATCACTCATCTCAATGAAGAAATCCAATCGAATTAATGAAGAATAAGAAAAGCCCTTCTTTTGCGAAATCCAAGATCACCCCTTTGAAACTCTAAGAAATTAATAGTAACAGTATATTTTATTTTTGCAGAGGAGAGGGACGGCCGTAGTGACTATAATATAGGCCAAAATCTGGAGTTTCTAGGGTTTTACAAGTTTATGGAAACATCCCTTAACAACTTATTACTTTACATATATAAATATTTCTTTATAAAGTAGTTAAAATAAGTTAAATAAATTTAAAACAAATCAAATCCTTTTACTACTGAGTTTTCCAGCAATCCAGCAGAGCCCAGAAGTAAAGAAAATTCGGATTTGTACCCAGGGTGGCAATTTTGCACAAAAGTCATTCTTTTTGTAATATTTACAAATACGTCATAAAATATTTGTAAAAATCCAGAAAATTCAGAAATAAAATCTAATAATAAATATTAGATTTTCCAATTAAAATATCTGACTTTTACTTTTCAGGAAAACATTGTACACGAGATCCAACATAAATTTCATATTTGCAAAAGCACCATATTCATTTAAATCTTTACCAAATCAGCCCTAAATAAAGTTTAAATATATTTTATTTCCACTGATGACCACGGCAAGCCCAAAAATCAGTAAAAATGAATTTTCATTATTTATTTGAGATCCAAACGACTTTTTACATAAAAGCCCCTCTCTTTCGAGGTATTTATAAAAATAGTTTCTTTATTCAGAAAAATTCCAAAATTTAGGATAGTCTCAATTATAAATAGGAGAATTTAAAAAAAAATTAAATTGGATATTTGCACCAAAAATATTTGCACGTGTTTTGCCCGTGTAAAATCGACAAATTTGTAAAATAGTCAAATTAATTTAAATAAATCTGAAAATTAAAATATCATAAATAAATAAGGAAAATCAATCATTAACCATACCATTTT